>BQNB010005382.1:0-72425 GCA_026074375.1 Tanacetum coccineum | reverse complement strand
GGAAAGTTTTGTGGGATTGGCAACTTAAATCCCTCATGGTGTTAACCTTCATTGCATCCATGGTCCTTGGGGTGTTATACTTTTGGGGACTTGGCAATTTAAGTCCCCAAAAGTTATAACACTTTTTGTACCACTAGTCCTTGGGTGTACAAGTTAGGGGAGTTGGCAGCTTTGCCCCTTGGAGTATATTTTTGCCATATTGGCAGTTTGCACCCTTCTTTTCTTTTTCTTCTTTTTTTCTCTTATAAATATAAGTTTAGGGATTTACAAGTTAAGTCCCTAAACTTATATTTCTTGACTTTTGGCTTCGGGGTTGACTTGGGTTGACTTTTTCAGGCTTGGTCTTGGATTTTGACTTTGTCTTTTCTTGCTTTTCCATTCCGAGTCCGGTTTTGTCGTTTTGGCTTCGTTTTTCGTCCTTTTCTTAGATATCCGTTCCTGCACAATACAATTAGCAAAACAAGCGTATATTTGGCATTTTAAGTCCGTTTTTGGTTATTTTAGCTCGTTTTTAAAGGTAAAAGGTATGTGTAATTAAACACATACCAGTACTTTTGTGGTAGGAAATTTAGGAAGCTGCGTTGAGCATCAGGTGAGTTTCATAGTCCTATTTTTATGTTTTTCTTGGGATGGAAATGATGCAAAATATGTTTTTAAATGTTTTATCGCTGTGATTATGTGTTCTAAATTGCTTTTGTACATTACATGGCTATTATATGACTATGTGATACATGTGTTATTTGGGATCGGAAGAGGTACGCCTACCTCATGCTTCGTGATTATTGGATCGGAAGGGTACGCCTACCCATATTGTGTTGGTTATTGGATCGGATGGGTACGCCTACCCAATGTGATATGCTGTGTGATTTAGATTAGAGGGTAACGTTCCTATCCATTACTGTGTGATTTCGATCGGAGGGTAAAGTTTCTACCCAATACTGTGTGATTCCGATCGGAGGGTACCCATTTCAGTGTGATATTTTGGTGTGACTTGGATCGTAAGACACGTTCCGTCCTGACTGTGGTTGTTTTGTACGTATGCATGTTAGCCTGTATAATAGCTAGCCTAACTGTCCTGCCATGTTCTGTTTTATTAATCACAGTAATTGATTGAAAGTTTGAATTATGTGTCGTAAACCTATGACTCTCACCAATCGTTGTGTTGATGTTTTTTAAGCATCATTTTCAGGTGAGCACCATGAGGATCTTAAGAATAAGAGGAGTGGCTAGAGAGACCATAGGCTGCTTGCGGAGTTTAATCTCCTAGTTTATTTCATGCATGATTGAATATTGAATGTTGTTGATTTGATCTACTTAGATTTATTTTGGATGTTTTGCATGTCTTGGTATTGACGTAAACCCCCCCCTCTTGGCGGGGTGTGACATTTTACGTAACCAATAAAAATAAAATATGAAAAGTTATAAATTATCCTCTTAATAATTATATAACACTTGCTTGACGTAAACTTTTATTTGTTTGATGTCCGTTTTTGTTGAATGTTGATTTTTAGTTTACGCGATTTAACTAAACGATGAAAATTAAAAGCAAACGCGTAAAACCCTAAAAATAACTAATGGCAAGAATTGAATCGTAAAATGACGTGAAAATGCGGATTGTTACACCGACCAAGTTAGCTAGATGTCGGGATGACTCTCCATATAGTGATTTATATATCTAGATCAATAGGACCACAATTAATGCCCTATCTTTACCTTTGGGATATGTGAACAAGTTGGACTAGTAGGTGACCTAGGATCAACAACTAACGTACTGATTCTTTTTGTAAAGACTTGGACAATGAACTACTAGAATATAAATTGCCATTAAGCAGTAAGTGGGTAAAGTCTCTATGAGCTAGGGTTTAATAAGATCAACATTATTAATCACCTAAGATAGATTATAATCAGCAAATAGGATGCTTTATGCGGATGCATTTAACTGTGACAGAATTCTACATGTCTAGGTTTTAGGAAGAAGTCCCGCCTAAATCTTGGAATGATATGCCGCCTCGAGATAAGCACTCATTTCACTAAATAAACAAACCAACGTTTTAATTGGATTAATCATGGTTAATACAGTTTTCTTATATTTGGCTAGACCGCTCTTCTATCTTTTGTCTGTTTGCTTGCGTGTGTTATTGTGTCTTAAATTGATCTAAGTTACCATAAAACCTATGCCAGTCTCTTAGGCTGAAAACCCCCTTATCCGTTAGAATTAGGATTAACATAGGTTTAGCATAGGTTTAACATAGAATAGAATTAACGTAGTTTAAATTAACTTAGTTTAGTTAACCAAAATATTGATAAAATAAAAGATTAGTTCTCGCTCTTAGTGATCGACACCCTACTTACCATGAAACTCCATCTGATCGGGTACACTGCCCGTTAAAGTGTTGTTTTAGGTAAAGTCGGCAAAATATAAATTTAAAACTTGAAACATAAATAACACCTACACGACGACACAATTCAATCACTCTATGATACATCTAATATTTTGTTTATTAATTTAACCGTACTTTGTGGCAGAAGAGGAAGAACCCTAGGTGGATGTGCTTTTTCATCAGAGTAACCATATTATCTTCATTTGGTACAAAGTCTTGAAGGGCGATCCAAAGCTTCGTCCTTAAATTATATATGTGATTGAAGGTAATGTCTTTGTTTCCAAGCTTCGTCCTTCATTACATGACATTTTTTCTTAGTCATGCGCTCAAGTGAATGCATAGTATTTTAGCTGTACATGATAAGAGAATGCATCTCAAATAAATTTCTAATGCGTGTGTGTGCGTGGATTTCCATGCTATCAAAAATCTTATCCCTAAAGAAAACTTTCTTGATGTGTAACCAACAACTTCTTGCTCGAGGTAGCGAGCTTCTGAAACGCACGTGCAATGGTATGTGTCAGACTTTATGAGAACGTTATGCGATACTGTTATGAATCCTAATTAGTGGGAAAAGGCGTAAACCCCACCTGTTAGGCGTTTCAAAGTTCACGCGGGTTCTTCTCGCTTTATCTGGTTACTTTCATTCATTTTATGTTGTCCATATATCCATGACCCTTGCTGAAACAATATTAAACAAAAACAACACAACCATCGCCTAAAGAATCCTTCACCAAAATAAATCTATGACCCAACCCTTTCATGAAATAACATTTACCAAAACAGCCTTGTGGCCCTGGAACAACAACCACCAAAAAAGATCCCAAACGGCTACACAATTCTACTTGACGCTATTGTATTCTACCAAAACGTTAACAGCCACCACCACATGACCTCATAAACATTTAACAACAACCACAACGAATAAACCAAACGACCACCATGGCCTAAAGACTACGACTGCCCCAACTAACCCATGACTGTGTAAAAAATATAGATACACTACTTTCATGAAAAATGTATGTCGAAGAAACCTCATTTTACATCTTCTTTTTTTCTCCTAGGAAGAGATTGAGAAGCCCTTGAATTCGTATGCATGTATGCATAGAAATGTGTTGAGCTTAAAATTTAATAAAACACAACGTTACTTTTTTAACGGGCCATTTGGCGAGATGGTTACTGAATAAAAGTTTTCTGAAACCATGATTAGTTAGATAAATTTATGTGCTTGCACAATTTGGATAGTGATGATCGGTTTCTTAGCTTCTCGCTAACTTTTTAAAATATCTTTTCAAGAAAGTAGTGCAAGTGAAGGAAATAGAGACTACAACAGTTTAGGTAGCAGGTTAAGTGCTGGAAAACCTTCTGGACGTGTATCTTCCGCTGAAAGGGTATTTCTTTCACATAATATTAGAGTAGTCATGTTATTGTCTTTACGGCAATTTTTACAAGCAAGATTGTTTGTTTGAAATAAAAAGCCAAACATGATGGTAAATCCAAGTGAAATAGATTTGAGATTTAACAACAACGTGAACTATCAGGTCTCAATTTGATGGCTAAGGTCAACATGTACATTTTTATGAGGTGCTAAAAATACGACATTCTATCTTTTCCATTTGCAATCAAGTTACTGAGAAGATATTGACCCTTTGTAATACGTTTTATATGCACTTATAGGCTAAGAAGGTTGATGGTAATAAAGACAACATTCCTTTTGAAGACTTGATATAAGTTGAACCATATGTTATTTCTCCATTAATGAAAGTTTAGTGTCTTAATGATATTTTTATGATGGAATATATAAATTATTTTCAATGGCAAAGCAAGATAAATTGGTGAGCTGTAACACCCCGCTAAAGCGAAAACACAAAGTGTGACAACTCAAGACACAAGCATATAGTAATAGTACAACACCATAGTTTAATTTAAAAGAAATAGTACAATAATACCATAATTGTCTTCGTCGAACATTGGCGTTTAAACGTAAGTTTTAAGTTTCACAAAATCATTGTCTTGACAGCATAAAGCTAAAAGAGACAACATGATGTGACCATGATGCAATGCCTTCACAAAAAAAACTATTGACGATCACCTGAAATGCATGAGAAAATGGGTCAACTATGAAAATAGTTGAGTACACGGGTTTATGAAAATGTAGTAAAAATCCATTTATAAGTAAGTCCTCATGGAAAGAGTCATGTGAATCTATCTTATTACAAGTCCCGCCCATACAAGACTTGTAATAAATATAAATTCACCTACACTTCCATGATAATGAACAAGTCTTGAAATATAGTTTATAAAAGAAGACATCATAGCCAGAGTCATATAAATTTATCCTAATACAAGTCCCGCCCATACAAGACTTGTATCGTATAAATTCACACACAATTCCATGATATAAAGATATGTCCAATAATAGAAAGTCTAAATGTTCAAAGCCACTTGGTTAATAGGGGGGCTTTCACTTCGTTTCGTTCTTCTTCTGTACAATGGTACTCGCTTAGTGCGACAACACTATGGGATGCAAAGAAGCTTCGTCACCCTTCTTTAGTTGCTTCTCCTTTTTTTTATCGAGATTGGGTTGGTGTTCAGTGTACCGCTTGTGTAGCCTATCCGAAGCAAGCGAATACAAGATCGAAAAGGTAAATGTCAAAGTAAAATGCACGACGCATAAAATATAGTGTTAAAGCACAAATGAACGATTGCCCCTATATATAAATATTATGCAATTCCATGAGGATCAAGGAACAAGAGGTTGGCCAACCTCTAATAGCGCTATCCATAATATCTACACTCCTGAACAGAGCAGCGCACAAAGTACATATAAATTGGGTAAGAACAGGAACCCAATGGGAGACATAATGACGTAAGGGTGTACGAGGATTGGTACGGCCCAACACTATGTACGAGGATCGGTACAGCCCAACACTATATCTATGCACCTTATGTATTCACACAAAATACACAAAGTCTCAAATGAATGTCATGCGTATATAAAAATAATATGCAAAGCCATTTTTAACCAATTCTTACATATTAGAAATAGAATATGTAAAGTACAATAATTTTGTAAAGTCATGCGTATATAAAAATAATACGCAAAGTCATGACATAGCAAAAGCTATATTTAAAGTCAATTCATAGTATGCAATATTCTCCAAAATAGAGAGCAGTAAAACGGGGATTTGCGAATACTTAAAAGCATTTATCAAGTTCAAAAATAGTTCAATATAGCTCAAAATGCCCAAAAGTCCATATAGTCCAAATAGCTTAAAATGTCCAATTAGTCCAAAATAGTTCATATAGTCTAAAATGTTCAAAAAATGTCCAAATAGCTCAAATAGTCCAAAGTAGTTCAATAAGCAATGCGCATATAAAATAATTTGCAAAGTACGCTCAATTATTTCATAAATCAGTAACATTCATGCAAATCACCACAAAAACGTATAAAACATTTAGAAAGAGGGGGTCGTGAACTCACCTTTATGCAATACAACAAAAGATAACAGAATAAACGTCAGGAATGTCGAGAAAATACTAGATGCAACCTATAAGTAACCTCGCGACTTAGATTTTATAAATATTCCTAAGTACTTATAAATAAGTTTTTATAAAATCTTTTTATAAATTTAGCATTGTACTTGAGTTTTACTTTTATAAAATAATTAAGCTCAAAAATAAATATCCAATTTAATACTTATAAGCCCAACATCAATTACCCAATTTAATACTTATAAGCCCAAAAGCATATGGGTTGTCCAAAATTTCTGGTTTTAACCAACTTCACGGGCTTATAACTCATAATCCGTAAATGGTCTAGGCTCGGTTTTTACGCCTACGGAAAGGTAAACGAGTCTATTTTTCTGATATGTAGGTCCGACCACTTTGGTTTTTATAAAAATGAGGTCAAAAGGTCAATTTATTAACAAGTACCAAGGTTGTGTTTTTCACAGTTTACAACAGTCCCACTAAAACAATCATATCTCCTAAACCGTATACCCGTTAGGGCCGATTCGACTTGGTAAATCTAAGTTAGCATGTCCTCTAAAAGTTTTCTTTTTGCCAAAATAGTGACTTCTGTACGAAATTTTGAAGTTATAGTCAAATGAAATTTAGTGTGCAGTTTTCGACAACTTTTACCGTTTATTTTCTAGAAAATTCATCGGGTATCGATACGATGTGATCCACCCAGGGAAACGGAGCTAATACATAGACCTAGGTCGCTATATTTTTTCCTAACCACCACAGTCAACCAATATTTCCAGAATTCGTTCACAAGCTACTGATTTCAAACAGTCCTAATTTCAATGTTACAAAACAACTTTTATCAAGTTTCTAACTCCTAAAATCTCAAGTACAATGCCAATAATTTTACAACAAATCAATAAAGTATATAAATACATTACAAAATCAGGAAAATACAAGAAAAATATAAATAATTTACAAGAAAAATTAAGAAGAAATCAATGAAACAATATCCTTACAAAAAGTAAAAAGTGATGATGATCAAACAAAGATTTAACCCAAGCCTTCTACTAGCTCTTAATTAACCCAATCAAGATACTTGCAAGAAACCCCTTGTTTACACCATGTTGATCATGAATATACCCAAAATAAATATATTTCTTTGATGATGCCTTGAAAAGATGATCTTGATAACTTTGAAAAGATTTAACACCAAGAACTACAACTAGCCTCTAAACCTTTAATCTTGGATAGTATTTTAGTAGAATCAAAAGGATGATATGGTGTTATAGTGTTGGTGTTTTAGTTCAGCAACAAGAGATGAGAAGGAGCAAGGAAGTGTGTATTTTTGTTAATGAAGAAATGAGAGAAATGAAAGATGAGGTGATGAGGTGTTTAGAACATGCAAAGGTTATCAACAAGTGTCCTAACTAAAGATTAGGTGGTGGTTTTAGTGTAAGAATTATGGGACAAGTGTCCCATGATGTGATTTAAGATTATGTATTTAGTTAATTATAATGCTAAGTGTATGCATTATTAAGGCCAAGATGCAACAATTGTAACATTTCTCAATTTCAGGTCATTTTACGACATCTATTATTCGTCGCTATTTATTTTAGGTCCGATACGCGTTTACTTTTAATATTTACTTTTAAGCTAAATCGCGTAGACTAGAAATAATCAATTTATGTAAACGGTCATCAAATAAATTAAGGTTTACATCAACCAAGTGTCATATAATTATTAAGAAGTTAATTATTAACTTTACGTACTTTATTTTTATTGGTCACGTAAAGGGCTTATGTTTCGCAATAAAATACATTTGGATACACCCCGGAAACACCTAGACTTACCTAGACTCAAACAAATACCTACTTTTAAAACCTTAACACTAATTTAAATTAATTTTATGTTGGCAACCCACTAGGGGCCGGTTATGCACACAAACACACCTAGAAATCTTCTAATGATCTTCCAAAGTACATGTACATCACTTAGTTAATTAAGGTTAGTACTTAATGTCTCCCATTAGCCTTTACACAATGGATATTAACCAAATGGCCTCCCTTTTGCCCCTTAGGCTACGGCTACATGCATGTATATACACAAATCCTTAAGATTTGAAGAATCAAGCAAATCTTGTACATCTCTTGCCTAACTAAAGCTTGTACTTAGTAGTTTAGCTTAATACAATGGGTAACAAACTAGAAATCCTCAAAAACCACTAGGAGTAGGGCACAGTTTGGTTTGTTATGTGAATAGGGAAGTTAACTAGCTCATTGCCTATAAATACACACTCACATATACACTTGAACACTTTTAAAAACTCTCAAACTCTCTCTTAAGCAAAAACCATTCTCATTACTCTCAATTACATCCTGGTTAAGTGATAACTGAACTATACACACTCATATTTCATTCTAAGGATTCAATGTGTATTTAAGTTCGCGTATAAGAAGTATTAAGAAGTGTATACGAGCTAGGATTGGATATACGCAAAGTCTTGGAGTCTTGGTAAATCATTTGGACGTATAAATAATACGTGGGTTGTCTCATTTCCCACGCACACTCGAACCAAAGCATTAGGACCCTTGTAAGTCACGGTTTAACCCTATATCCTTACTATTATAATTGTTTTCTTTGTTAGCTAGCCAATATGACTCGTATATGTTTATATGATGTGCTAGTAAGAGTTCACACATATTAAGTGCGAAATATACGTGTTATGCGCTATGATATGGCGTATAACGACTTGTGTGGTGTAAGAGTATAAGGGAACACGTAACACGTAGGTTATTAACAAGTGAGACTTTAAAACCATTCGTTTATATGAAAAACTTGACTTTTATGGATACGTATACCTTATACACGATTTTAACGAAAACTATACGTAAACATTTCGAATAAACACGACACTATGGCTTTGGAAGGTATACACGACTTAAACCAACGTTTGCATGTGTAACACGACTAGTGTATAGGGGCTAACAAACGAAATATAGTTGCTAGGACTATTTTTGAATCCTATATATGGTTAGAGAAACCAATGGACCTCTCACGATCCAACATGCCACGTTCGGGCCCAACCGGCCCAACGACCCATTAGTGAAGACTCTCAACTTATAATTAAGCTCCCAGGAGCTTATCGAGGGCTTATATGGAACATGAACCCGTAGGAAAGAATCATATGTTTAAGAAAACTTAACGGGCCACAAGCGGGCCCAATAAGGCCGAACAAGCCCAACAGGCCCAACAGTGGGGCCCACGAGGTGGCAATAAGCTCTACGAGCTTATTAAAGTAACCTACGAGCTTATTGAAACTTATATAGACCTACGTATCATTAAGGACCAAACCGAAACCTTAATTGGGCTTAACGGCCCATTTTCGTGACCCACAAAGCCTATAAGCCCCAAATAAGCTTAGACAACTTATTTGTGAGCTTAGGCAACTTATAAGGCTTATTATAAACCTAGGAAGGTCAATGGACCCAAATGAACTAAGCCCAAACATGCACAACACTTATCGGACTCGTAATGGGCCTGAAAGCCCATTACCGGAGCTTAAGTGCTTATTTAATAAGCCATAAAATGAAAACAGCTTAACCATAATCCCAAATGCCTAATGAAACTATAAAATAAGTTGTATTATGTATAAACCCTTTTACAAACAAACGGGCTAAGAATTATTGTGCTAACAAGCCCAATGAGCTCAAATAAGCTCACTCGAGCTTATTTTTCAGCCAAACAGACTCAACTGTGCTTATTGAGTATGGGAAATAAGTTGAAATCAATAGGAAACCCTAATGGACCTTTGTGCAAACTTTTGGTAAAGGTTGTTGGGCCAACGAGCCCAATAAGCTCAAAATAAGCTCATCCAAGCTTATTAATAAGCCAAACTGATTTATGAAGCTTAAATAAGATTAACAAGTGCTTTAGTGCTTTTTAAAACTTAATCAGATCTAAAACACTGATTAGACCTTACGGGCCGAATAAGGTTCCAGTATGCCAAATAAGCTCTCCCGAGCTTATTTATAAGCTGGGACAGCTTATATGGCTTGTTGGAGCTTAATGAAATCTAATGTCACTTGCTAGAACTTAATTGGAGTTAAAATGCAATTTTTACAAGTTAAGGGACTAAATGTGTCAATTTACAAACTTAAGGGTTTAAAACTACCAATTCACTATTTTAGTAAATTAAGGGACTGTTTTGTCATTCCTAGAACTTAAGGGGACTGTTTAAAACATGTAAGGACCTAAAAGTGTAAATTACAAACTAGAGGGGCTAAAACTGTCAAAACTAGATTCCTTATAGTTAGGGACTGTTTTTGTAACATTTGAAATGTTAGGGGCTATTTAATACATGTAAGGACCTAAAGTGTAAACTGTGTAAAGTTGGAGGACTAAAAGTGTAATTATGGAAACTTAAGGGTTTGAAATGAAAATAGTATATATTTCATAAACCTAGGGACTGTTTTGTAATTATAGAAAACCTAGGGGTTATTTTATAAACAAAAGTGAATTTGATAAACATATGACATATCGGGCAAATGATATTCGGATAATGTACCGGTTAACCCACAATTTAATAAATACGAATATTTATTAATAACGGTTATACGTATGCAAGAGCGTGTGAAATCGTATACCTTCCCAAGAGCCATCAAACAATTTCAAATGCATTAAACACGTACACCACCACACAAGTGATAACATTATATATATAAACTAGCAAAATTATTGTAGTTTATACATTGAGTCTTTAGCCTAAATTTGTAGACTAAGACTGGCCGTATTTACTTAGGTATTTGACGGTGTGATTCCTACTTAGATATATTATCATTTCCATAGGACTATTTACTAAGGTGAGTTCATAGCCCCATGTTTTTTTACAGTTTCTTAAATTACAAACTGGACGTAAGTGTACATTTTATACAATGATTACGTGTTTGCCTAAGTAGCGATAACCCACTGAGCCCTTTATCATGAACTGTCAATTACTGGGATTGTTGAGCGCGAATGTTATAAAATAGATCTTTTGGGGATTGACAATCCCCGTTCGGGTGATTAGCTATCACGGGAACGGAACGTATATACCATGTAGGATTTGGGATGTTGCGGGTTAGAACTTCTTCACGGGCATTAATTGGAATTTTAGTTGCTTTTATAAATGCGCGAGCTTCAGTATCATGAGCTTAGGGAAAAGAATTACTTTTTATGATTTTGCATTTGTTGTTAATTACACTTGAAATCTTCGCGTCATACTATTGATTTACATAAACCTATGAATTCACCAACTTTATGTTGATATTTTAAGCATGTTTTCTCAGGTCAATAAGGCACGGGGTGCTCAGATACATTAGGGGTCACTCTTTGGAAAGAGTCAGTACTAAAGATTTGGGCGTATTACATTTTGGGAACATTTGTTATAAACCGAAATCTTTACTTATATTGTCGAACAATTTGAAGCCATGAGCTTATGTAATGAACAAGCATTTTGTTAATCCAATGTATCTTTTTAAAACGACACGTTAGTGGTCGTTCTCATATCTTGTGCTATTGATCTATGAAGTAACGCCCTCGGATATTCAACATTCCGCTGCTACCCAGATTTGGGGGTGTTACAATAAACATCGTTAACAAATTTTAAAACCATGCCTCCGAGAAGGGACACATACTATGTCTACACACCATTCGGCCATTAGAAATGAACCGAACACCTCTAATTATCAATAAAAAATTTCAAATGCTTCAAATCATTGACACTAGATTCTGCCCTTAGAAACTTTGATTTATAGATCATCATCTTCAACTTTTCATACGCCAGACTACACGTTCCTCCATGATGTTTCCACATCATGGGCTATCTTCTGAAATCCTTTTATATCAACTATGAGATTATTAGCAATGTTCAACCTCATTTTTCAAACTCTAACTGGTCCTACCCTTCTTTTTGGTATACGACGTCAGCAAATACGCTTACTCTTCCTACGCGATAAGGACGCCATCGTCGCGACCCACTACTAACCTCGCTCACACTACTAGACTTAATATGAGAAGCTTCTTATGAAGCATGTACATATACTCTTGTGGTCTATACAAATAAGACACTACGCACCATACAAATATCGTCTCCATAATTTTAATTCAAGACTACGACTACCAACTCCATACCACGAATTTGATATTCCTTCGCATTTCCTTCAATTGCCTTGAAACAACCTTCTTCACATTGGGAAGACTTCATTCTTACTTCTTCAATCTTCGTATACGGCAATCGTTCCTCCATTTGGAGATGCAGCCCTAATATTCTTTCTATCCCATGTAGTTCTTACCTCGATATTTGGCCAACGATTCCCTTCTTCAATGATTTCTTCAGTAACAAATTGTTCTCCATCTACAAATTCTGCAACTAGCACTCTATTTAATCTCTTAGATTTACGATTTACACAACGGTACAAAGAAGAAGTCGCAAAACATCTTTTGGCACCAGAAGTCAGACACATGCAGGTTCTTCATTTTTCTTTCATGTTGTTCTTCCAACTTTCTTTTGAAATTATTGACCTTGTGAGTCCTAGGAAACATAATTTCATAAATTAGCCTATGCAGGGCAGCCTCAAGCAAAGCGTCTATCTGATTGAACTAGTAACAAGTGTTTGTGGCAATCTACACCGACTCATACCCTGTTTCGTGCAAGCCATTTTGGATTCTGATGAAGACCGTATAAAGAACGACTGATCCTCTTCTCCCCGATAGATACACGTTGTTCTATACCATGATGCCTCCTCCCCCATCGTCTTTACCAATTTCCCTCTGAACGACTCACTTGCGTCAACTGTACCCCTAACCTTCTTCGCTAATCTCATCAACCTAACCCATATATACTCATTCGTTTGTTTTGAGCAAACCCAAGATTAAGCAGAGTTTTCAAAAATGTTAAGTTTGTAATAATAACTTGATGCTTAGATTAATTTCATGACAGTTCTTATTTGATTGAGTTGTAGAGTTAAGTTAGATTTAAAGTTGTTACTTAGCTTAAGGTTTATGATAATTTTGCTCAAGGACGGGAAAGCTTACCCTCGCCAATATAGCCGCCTGATAGTTACTTTAGACTGACAATCCTTTTTACTTAGTAGGATAAGCTTGGATAGAAATACCATGATTTCAACTTTTAGTAGTATTTGACCATGCCACATAAGCTATGACCACAGCACTGAGTCATGATTTGACTCTTAATTATTACGTGATGAAATTGACCTCTATTGAATTCTAAGTACAAGCGTTAGTCTTTTACAATAAGAAAAGATAGAAATTGTTGATTCTAATATAGTAGACTTCTATAAGTACTTGATAACAACTCATGTTCATGACCTTAGTCAAATACATAACAAAGTAACAACATATAATTTCAGTAGTTGGCATATGATGAATCCTAAGTAAAGCCTAGTCGATGATTAACTAGTTATCACCCCATAGGAGGTCAGCTTGAGGATTGATTTCATGTTATGGATGAACCAAATGAAATTCTCATTAGGAAAGTTAAGCAACTTAGAAGAGATCAAGGCATGATAGATGTCACCACTGAACTATTAGAAGCATCACATGGACGCGATGCGATCTGGATCACCATCGAACACCCAGTCGAGATTTCGCGTTTCAAACCAACCAGGACGACCGACAACCTGAAAACATTAGATAATCGGCAGTGTCTCCCCAATGACACATTCGTCACCCCCTCTAGAACATATCCCGGCCAGTAATTAGACTAGACCATGTTAGGAAAACCAGTAGAAACCCTTTACCGAGAAGCCAAGAAAAGGAAAAGAAACCGCATATCGTGCTAAATGCCCTTACCTCTTCCTCCTACACCACACCATCCGATAATTCGAGTTGAATTTTGGGACGAAATTCTCTTAAGGGGTTAAGACTATGATAACCGATGATTTTCCTAAGTTATAGTGTTCTATAATACTATGACCTTATATTTTCATATTACTATCTCATAGGATTTCTATAGAACAACTCAGATTTTGAGTCTTGTTGACTTTTGTTGTTTTTGACGAGATAGTTACCGTGTTGACGGTTGTCAACTGATAAGTTTCTAAGTTAGTAATTCACTTTATGCTGGATATTTCTTTTTAAACATTTACGTTCACTTTAAACTATTTACCGGGAAGTCATCCCGCAAACAACGAAAAACATCACACAACGCGTACCGGCACGACAATAATTAAATTTTATATTTAATTATCACAAATTATTTTAATAAACTTTTTTTTATAAGTTATTAATTATTTCTTTTAAAACGTTTACATCTTTATTTGATCACTTACCAGGAGATTTATCCCGCATTCAACTTAAAACGTCAAACAACGCGTCCTAGCACGTCGAATTATTGTCTAAACTAAATTAAAACATTTTAACTATGAAATTTTTTTCTTTTGATATTTTTAAAGACTACAAAACTTATTTGTAACACTTACTTAAAAACTTGAACCTTCGGGATTTCGTTACTTACGAACTAAGCACATTATAAGTCCCGACATGAGTCTAAAAATCACAAATAGGATGCCCTTTTTGGTCCCCATTGGGATCGGCCCCTTGGAGACACAATAGCAAAAATTGTGGATCTTGTAGTGTACATATTGTCCATTTCTTCATTTTGAAAACACACACACAAACACAGAAAACACACATCAAGAATTTTCTCCTTTCCTCTTTCTCTTTGGGTCGGACGCACACAACAAACACACCAAAACCATACTTTTTTCATCTTGTCTCAAGAACATGGAAGCTTAAATACACTCGGGTTTGTTCTAGTGATCGTTGGGTAAATAAAACAACGTTTGGGTTGTTTGGTTAGCTTTAATTTCATCCTAAAACCCTCATTTTTGTAAGTAATCATTTCTTAATAATACTTGTACTTTCGTTAATCTTACGTTATATAAACACTAGTTGTACAACTATTTTTGTAAAATAAAAAGTTATAAGTTTGCAAATCTATAAAAATGTTCTGAAAGGGTGCGCATAAAAATGTTTAGAACATAGGGAAAATATCATTGTAATATTATGGTTGTGGTGGTGAAATAAAACTTTTAGTCATAAGTGCTTATAGCTTATTTCGGCTTATTTATAAGCACACGAGTGCTTATTATGTCTTCTTTTGGTTTCGGTTTGAGAATGGAGCAAGGAAAAGTTATCTTTGGTCCTTTAAAACTTTCGTTCAATTTTTATAGCTTATTTTGTGGCTTATTTTTGAGACAAAAAAGGCTTTGTAGCTTAACGACTTATTTTTAAGCTCGTTATAGCTTATGTTGGGCTTATAAAGTCACGGCCTAAAATCTAAGCCTAAATCGTAAGCTTAATAAATGGCTTACGAGGTTCGGCTTATTTTGTGGCTTTTTGGTTTAACTTATTTGATAAAACAAGTGCTTAATTTCTTATTATATAGCTTATTTTGAGCTTAAGAGCCTTCGTGTGTCTTTTTGAACTTAATGGATCGAAAAGCCCATCAAGGGCCCAACAGCTTTTGGCTTATGGCTTAATGAGCCATTCGGCTTATTTAATAATTCAGCTTATTTATACGAAGTTGTTTTCAACTTATTGATAAATGGCTAAATTATGGGTTAGTAACAAGCTAAAACATTTAATTTATAATTGTGCTAACTAGTTGGACCTTAATTGGACTTAAGACTTGGTTTTAGTGGACTCGAAAATGGCCTAAATAACAATGGAGTATTAATGGGCCATAAGGCCCAATAGTTAATAAACGTATTTTAAGCTTGGCTTATAAGCTTACATATATCATACAACTTATTTTCACATGCATTTTATTCGTATTATCTTAAGTATTCCGACTTAGCAAACTAAATGGATATTTTGGTTACGTATATTCGGGCTAACTAGTAAACTTGTATTGGGCTAAACTGATGGGCTAAAAACTTAACTAGCGATTTTGGGTTAACATTGGGCTCTTTGGCCCAATAGGTGAAAACAAGTGAATTTGGACTTCTAAAACGGACTATTGATCGACTTATCAAATTTGTTTAATATTGGTTTAAAGTAGTTAAATTAGTTGTTGGAACGTGTTTTGATAAAACATAAGTTAAACGTAATGATTTGGCATTTTGTTGGGAAATCATTATTTCGTGAAAAAAGTTTTTGATAAAATCTATGACTTTGGAAAGTAACTATAAACGAACGGGTCATACCGAAATTTTATAAATATTTTACACTTAGAAAATATTTGTAAAACCCATTTTCAAAAAACTCAACAAAAGACAAAATAATAAAATATTATTTTAACATTTGACTAAAAGACGAAAAATATAGTTTTATATCAAACTTTTATTATTTAATAAGTGTGTCCAAAACATTGATAACACTTATATCAAGAACGTCTTATCTAATTTACTTGGGGTATTGGGTAAATTTCTGAAACATGTTTAATTCTTATTTATTTATTTCGTATTCATTTATTTCTTATACATTTAATTCTTATCTATTTAGTTCTCATTTATTTATTTCCCAATTACGTATTTCTTGTTTACTCCTCGTTTAGTTATTTATTATTTACTTACCTTCTTAATTAGTCCTGGATTTTCTATTTATTTTCTTATATAATACATATATGTATATATATATTGTACTTTGACATAAGTTCATCGAGTCAAACTTATCAACCACCACACAAACAATGATACAAAACCTTTTACAACAAGAATACAAATCCTTTTACAAACTCATATGCATCAGTTCATTCTCATATAGCATATCTCTAAAATAAAACTTTATTAGTGGGTCGTGACCGGGCACCGTTGCACGTTATTCCTTGATCATTTATTTCAATTACTTTCATCCTTATTTAAGATGAGTCTTCGTAGCCCCACTTTCAAACTATTTTCCTTGGAGGAAAATGATACTCAAATCTCTTTAAACTGTTTTACTACTGTGCTAAACTATCTTATTGCTTTTGGACAATATTCATATGTGCTATTACTTGTATACTTGATGTGCTATATACATGATCTACCTATGATGACCATGTTATAAATTCTAAGAACAACTACTTAGCCGACTGTGTAGCTACATCTGGTAGGTGATAGGTGCGGAAATCTATAAGCGCTTGGGTCAGGATTGACCGGTTGATATGACTGAAATGCTACGACATGATATGACTTGTTATGTTGATAACGAAATACTATTTATACTGCTTGCACTCCGCTATTGTATTGCACTATTGTCCCATTTTAAATTTTGGCACAGCAACTGGGTTTACACCCTAAACCTACTAGCCCATCAACTTCTTGTTGACCTTTTCGAGTATCATTTTCAGGTGATCAGCATTTACAAATTAAAGGTACTTGAAATCAAAGTTATCCATTGACCAAGATGTTTTCTAAAGACGAATGTTTTCTTCCGTCAAGAATTGTATCTTATGTAACATTGTAAATTATATTTCTTTTAACTAAGTATGGTGTAATCTACTATCTTATGTGATGTCTTTGGAACATCACAACTCGTGTTTCCGCTTTAGCGGGGTGTGACACCATCCTAACACCAGTATCCATCCTAACACCGGTATCAACCCTACTATGGTCTTGCATCCCAACACCGGAATCCATCCTAACGTCTCTATCACAATAACAACCCTTTATATTCTCTTTATATTCCTTCATACGAATCTCTAAATTTGCAAGGCGTGTAACCATATCCTTTATATCCACTTCCCTAAAACACAGCCAATTGTTAATTCTATCCTTCAACTCTGCAATCTCTTTTACCGCATTCTCCCATATAGTAGTAGAAATAGGCATAATATTGGTCTGGGTTTCCTAGGTAAAAGATTTTTAATAGGGTTAGGTGGTGGAAGATCATTAGGCCTAAACAAAACTCTATGAGCTTCAAAATAACGTTCACTCTCAACCCACCAATATTGATTTTGCTCTAGCTTTATCAATTCAAGTCGTCGAGTCTCTATTTAGAACTATATGAAAAAAAAATTATATGTGAAAATATATACATACAATGTAACATAAAATTAGACTATATGAAATTAATTAACAAATTTTAGACTACATGGTAATATTGTTATAACTTACATCATGGTCGAAGCCTCTAAAAAGATTCTCATACGACTCTTGACCAAACCTCATTTTTACATGCCACTTGAGTCCCCTAGGAACAATATAATCATTCACCTTGGAAAACTATATATGGCTTCTAGGCAAAATCTCCAAAATCCATGTCTGAAAAAGAAAAGAGTACGCTATAAAAGAAATACTTATATGAATATGAACAAGAAATATATATAACTTGAAAATCAACACATACCTGAAACCCCCAAATAAAACCATGTAGATTGTACTGAGGCCATCTATCATCCGGAACTATTTTTTCCTTCCCTTTAAGTGTTGTCACTACCTTTTTTTCAATTTTTCCAGCTTACCCACCTTACCACCACCCTCACCAGCACCATCACCAACACTCACACGAAGATAATGAATCCATGCAACATTCCTAATACTTTTATACAACACACTCCAAGTATATGACCTCCATGGAAATTGATTAAATGCGTCCAAGTCCTTAACTAACGCTAAAAGATGCACATGTGTCTTATTCTTAGGCTCCCTCCCCAATAAAACAAATTCCACAAACATAACCAAACACAAACGTACAACATCAACATCATCAATATTATGCCATTCATCACCGTCAAATGCTTCTTTTAAATGACGAACCTGTTAATACAAATAATGTCAAAAATTGTTATTTATATTTTTCGACATCTCAATGTTTTGATAATAACAAAATGTAAAAACGTTTACGATAAAAATAAACGTTCACAAATTATTAATCGTAAAATTCCATTTCTAAGATTAGTGATCACTAAAGGTATGGACAAACAAAATCATTAAGCATGATTAGTGGTCAAGAAAATTTTTTCTCTTAACCATCACTTTTATTCTACAAAAGTATTTTCACAAAAATTAAATATACAAAATATTTTTTAATTAAAAGAAAAGTTTTATTTAAAACTTCAATTTGAAATTTAAATTTTCCCTCTAAAATGGAAGGTTCCATACCAGATATAACCTTCATCACAAAAAGAAAAAAACAGGAGCGTAGTCTACTGGGCGGCCCCCTTATAGGCCTGGCGGCCCCCAGATATATCTGAGACCGCCGGGACCGCCCCCAGTGACCGTTGGATTTTCCTGTCTATAAATACTACTCCATTCCCAGTAGAAAAACATTCCTCTCAGTATGAATTTTTTCATACTTCTTTCTCTCTCTAAAAACCTTCTTTCTCTCACTAAATATCTTGATCACTAACATCCTTTGATCTTGTTTCAAGTGATCTAATATCTTACCTCTTATCTCTCCTCAATCAAGTATATAAGAAGACATTCTTATTCTGCCAAGGAAACGAAGTGTAATTTAGTAGATCTTTATCTCTCTCTCTTTCTTCTAGTTACCATAAAATCTCTAGTTGAATTTAACTTGTGTATTTGTGTGATTTCGGATTGTGTGTAAGATCCATAGTGTAAGATCTTGTGAGTGTGTATTTCTTGTGAAGTGGTAGATTGTTCTAACTAAGATTAGTACTCGACATTTAGGCTAAGTGTCGAAAACAACGTAAGCACCGGTGTAAACAGTTTTCTCTCTTCCGCCTAAAGGGAGCTTGTTGACATAGTGAAAATCTCAGTAGATACTACGGGGAGTGGATGTAGGGCGAAGAGGTGCATCGTAGCCAAACACTATAAAATCTGGCGTCTTGGTTTTTGATTCTTCCATTTCCTTATCTCTTTATATATTGTCATTTTTATTTAGCGTTTTAGTTTAGATTGTTTATATTGTAGTTCATATTGTGAAATTGGTCAAACAAACAACTCAATCTAAGCAATTTGAAAGCAAACATTAAAACAGTAAAAACAACTTGTAAACTATTCAACCCCCCCCCCCCAATTCTAGTTTCCACAATTGGTATCAAAAGCCATGATCACTCAAGATTTTTAAAATATATTATATTTTAAAGCTTGGATCGATCTATGGATTCTGACAAATATCTAGAAGGGCAATCCATGCAAAGGCCACCACTTTTTGAAAGTGATAGTTTTATTTATTGGAAAAATAGATTCGATACATATGTTAAATCAAAAGATCTAGATCTTTGGCATGTTATTACCAACGGCGATTTTCAACACATTATTCAAAATCCAGAAACCAAATTAGATGAGGTTATCCCTTTTGAAAAACAAATCGATGATCTCAAAAAGAGACTTACGAAAAATAATGAAGCTAAAATGGTTATTTATAATGCTTTACCTAGAAAAGAGTATGAAAGAATTTCCATGTGTAACACGGCAAAAGAAATTTGGAAAACTTTGTTAATCACCCACCAAGGTAATAATCAAGTCAAAGATAATAAGATTGACCTTTTGATTCAACAATATGAACAATTCGTCATTTCCGAAGACGAATCTATAGATAGTTCTTTTGCTAGATTTAACACTATTATTACTAGTCTAAAAGTTCTTGATGAAGGTTATTCTAGCAAGAACTATGTTAGGAAGTTTCTTAGGGCTATACATCTTAAATGGAGAGCAAAGGTCACGGTGATTGAAGAGTCGAAAGATTTAACGTCCCTATCTCTTGATGAACTTATCGGGAACCTCAAAGTTCACGAAATGATCATCAACAAAGATTCCAAAATAGTCAAAGCAAAAGTTAAAAGGAAATATCTTGCTTTAAAGGCTAAGAAAGAATCTAGTGATGAAGAGTGTTCGACTTCCGAAAGTAAAGACGAAGAGTACGCCATGGCGGTAATAGACTTCAAGAAGTTCTTTAAAAGAAGAGGTAGATTCGTGAGACAACCTCAGAACGACAAAAAGACGTTCCAAAGAATCCGTGATGACAAGAACGGTAAAAGTGATAGAAAATACTTTAGATGCGGCAACCCAAATCATCTTATTGGAGAATGTCCAAAACCACCGAAAGACAAGAACCAAAGAGCCTTTATCAGAGGTTCTTGGAGTGATAGCGGTGAAGAAGAGATGAGAAGGTCAAAAACAAAACGTGTCTTAAAGCTCAAGCATCAAGTAAGGTATGTTCCCAATCCTCTTACTTTAGTGATAAGAACTTATCAATAGATGATTTGGTGTTAGACAATGAATATGATAAACTATGCAAAATGAGTTTAAAGATAATCACTTAAAACAAAAGATTAAAAGCTACTAGAAATAGCTTAGAAAAAGAACTTAGTATTCTAAAAGAAAAAGTGTCTACACTCAAGAAAAACAAGGGAGTTAATCTCGAATGTGTAAAATGTCATATGCTTAAAATTAAGAATGAAAAACTCAAAGAGGAAGTCAATAGATTAAATAAATTTGAAAAGAGTACACATTATCTAAATGAATTGTTAAGTAATCAAAAACCCTCCGGTGAAAAATTAGATCTAGGTTTTAATTCATTTGAAGCATCATCCAGTGGAACTAAAGAAATAAAATTTGTGAAAGCTCAGAAAATGCGTCCTCTGATGGAGGTCCCATAAATATGGGCGGCCCCATAGTGAACAGGCGGCCCCCAAAATAATTATGGGACCGCCGGCAGCTACGCTTGGTTCTGAGAAAAGTGTGTCTTTTCAAAAATCTATTTTGGGTCCTAGACCAAAACACATAATAGTAAACAACGTCAAAGTTCCCGTTGCTAGTGATAA
The DNA here is from genome assembly GCA_026074375.1 of Tanacetum coccineum. Taxonomy (NCBI): domain Eukaryota; kingdom Viridiplantae; phylum Streptophyta; class Magnoliopsida; order Asterales; family Asteraceae; genus Tanacetum; species Tanacetum coccineum. The sequence goes on along the minus strand of BQNB010005382.1, from coordinate 50,864 downwards.
TGAAGTCAAACAATTTTATAAACCATTGTCAAAACCCGGAGGTAGATATTCAAAACAAAACTTCAGATCAAAAGCTACACCACCTAGAAGAGTCAATAATCATTACTCTCGTGCTAAAACACCGCAACCAAAAAGGAACATTGGTCGACAAAACCAACCTCATGGCTTTCCCGTAACTTGGAACAACTTCCCACGTCAATGATACATGCCATGGGAAATGTGTTTTCCATTTCCACATCCCAACCAATTGCATCAAATGCAAGGGATGTTTAGCACTAACAACTATGGACCCATGAGATATTGGGGACCAAACGTTTGAGTCATTATCCTATATAAATAGATATGCCTTGGAGTCGACTTGGAACCTGATGAATGGATTAAAGATAGCAGATGCTCTAAACACATGACAGGTAACTGAAAGCTCTTCTCCACCTATAAGGCATACAATAGAGGTAACGTCATTTTTGGTAGTAATCTTTGCGGTGACATCATTGGCAAAGGTACGATTTCTAATGACTCTCTCAAAATAGATAATGTAGAACATGTAGATAACTTAAGATTTAACTTGTTAAGTATAAGACAAAAATGTGATAATAAGTGTAGAGTAACTTTCTCTGAACATGATAGTGAAATCACTAAGGATGGTAAAGTTATAGGTAGAGGTGTTAGGAAGAAAGGCTTATATGTGATGAAATTAGGAAATAAGCTAAAGGACTAAATTTGTCTAGCAACGATTGATGAGAACTCCACATTGTGGCGTAGGAGACTAGGTCATTCAAATATGTGTCTCATTCAATCGTTAGCATCTAAGGAATTAGTTAGAAACTTACCTAAGCTTAAGTTTGATCAACACTTCTGTGATGCTTGCAAAATTAGAAAAGAAGCTCATGCTAGTCACAAAGTTAAGAATATAGTCTCAACGACTAGATGCTTAGAACTCCTCCATATGGATCTCTTTGGTCCATCCATCGTACGAAGTTACGGAGGAAACCGCTACACCTTAATCATAGTAGATGACTACTCTAGGTACACTTGGACTAGATTCCTCAAGGATAAAACCAAAGCCTTTGATCAATTCAAAATATTTAGTAAGAAAATTCAGAATCAATTAGGATACACAATAGTGTCAATAAGAACCGACCACGGTAGGGAATTTGATAATGAGGTGCAATTTGGAGAGTTTTGTATTTTTTAAAGTAAACTTTTAAATCGTAAAACAAACGTGTAAACTATTCAACCCCCCCCCTTCTAGTTTCCACAATTGGTATCAGAGCAAGGTCACTCAAGATTTTTAAAATATACTGTATTTTAAAGCTTGGATCGATATATAGATTCCGACAAACATTTAGAAGGGAAATCTATGCAAAGACTACCACTCTTTGAAAGCGATAGTTTTATTTATTGAAAAATAGATTCGAGACATATGTTAAATCAAAAGATCTAGATCTTTGGCATGTTATTACCAATGGTGATTTTCAACCTATTGTACAAAATCTAGAACCCAAATTAGATGAAGTTATCCCTTTTGAAAAACAAACTGATGATCTCAAAAAGAGACTTGCGAAAAATAATGACACAAAAATGGTTATTTACAATGTTTTGCCAAGAAAAGAATATGAAAGAATTTTCATGTGTAACACGGCAAAAGAAATTTGGAAAACTTTGTTAATCACCCATCAAGGTAATAGCCAAGTCAAAGATAATAAGATCGACCTTTTGGTTCAACAATATAAAAATTTTCATCTCCGAAGACGAATCTATAGATAGTGCTTTTGCTAGATTTAATACTATTATTACTAGTCTTAAAGCTCTTGATAAAGATTATTCTAGTAAGAACTACATAAGGAAGTTTCTTAGAGCTCTACATCCTAAATGGAGAGCAAAGGTCACGGCGATTGAAGAGTCGAAAGACTTAACGTCACTATCTCTTGATGAATTAATCGGGAACCTCAAAGTTCACGAAATGATCATCAAGAAAGATTCCAAAATAGTCAAAGCAAAAGTAGAAAGAAAATCTATTGCTTTAAAGGCTAAGAAAGAATCTAGTGATAAAGAATGTTCGACTTTCGGTAGTGGTATGTGCTTAATTGCACATACCTTTTACCTATAAAAACGAGCCTAAAATGACCAAAATATATCAAAAATGCATTGTATTTGTGTGTTTTGTAATTTATGATTATGCAGGTAACGGATATTCACTAAAGGACAAATAACAAAGCCAAAAGGACAAAACCGAGCCAGAGAATGGAAAGAGCGTGAAAAGTCAAAGTCAAAGTCAAAGATCGAAGCCGAGGACATAAGCAATCTTAAATGGAACAACCCGCACCCATTTAATGGGCCGGGCTAGCCCATTAAGCCCTTATCTATAAACCTTATAATATAAAAAGGCCCAAACCATACAACCATTAAAACCTTTTCACAATTAGTCCTAAACACATTTCATCGTTAGTCCTTAGGGACTAACATAGTAAGTCCCTCACCCCTAACACCCGTTAACCTGTTATCCCCAAAACCCAGTCAAACCATTTTCCCGCCACCACTGTTCATTCATCCTTGTCACTCTCACCTCGACCCCTACACCCCAAGACAAACCTATCACTCTCACAACTCAACCCTACTCTACAAGGTGCCAATTCCACCTTGGCAATCCCATGAAATATCATTGGTTGATGGGACTTGGATACTTAATCAAGGGCTGTGATGATGCTTAAAGAAACGCAAGAGAAGATCAAGGGCTAAGATTCAAAGACTTGGGGAGCACTCCCAATCCATCTCACAAAAAAAGCACAAGGCCAAGACCCAAGACCTCTTCATTCGTCTATAAATAGTGCCCTTAAGGCAGTTTTAGATCTATCTACTTACCTTGCATTTTTAGCTTATATTAGTGCTTATTGTAACTTTTCTTTTCAAGTATTTTACTTATTTTCCAAGTTCAATGAAAGTTTGATTTTATGTTCAAAATTTCTGTCTTTAAGTTACTGTTACATTGTTTTGAAAACTATTTGATAAGCTTCATATAAGCTCTTTCATTAACTGACAAGCTGCTTCACTTAAGCTATATAAACTTTTCTATAGTTTATATAGTTTAAGTCCCTTTTTTTTACTCAAAAAAGCTAATGTGGATGACAAGCCAGGTTTGGAAGGGCTTATAGGTTTTACTAGCTTGTTTTAAACAAGCTAGAGCTTGTAGACAAAGCTCTGAAGAGCACTTATACCCTTGTTTAGAGCAAAGGGTTTTGTAAGTTCACTCTTTAAAATTTTATGCTTATTACTGTTCACTTGCTTATTTACTGCTTCTTATGTGCTTATTATGCTTTGTATTTGCTTATTCAGTCTTTATAATGCTTATGATGCTTTATTTTTAGTTTAGAACTCATTTTCATGTAAAATGTTACTATTAGCTTAAAACTACTTGTTTCTCATTTGCTTATTTTAAGGGCTTATTCTCTGTTAGTATTTGCTTAATTATCTTTAAATTGCTTAATACTATATCTGTTTTTACAAATCTTAGCTTAAGTTACTCTTTTATAGTTTTAAAAATGGTTTGTGTATGTTTAAAGGGGTGTTTTGGTTAAGTTCTTTTATTATGACAAAATAGTGTGCAACTAGTTTTAGTTCTAAAATTATATTGCATAAGCTCTATATTAATCTAAAAGTTAGTTTGCATCAGCTTAGAGTTTGGTTAGTTAAGGTTTTGAAGCTTGTGTTATCAGATGTTCAGATATGCAGGTTCATAGTTTGCTCAAAAGGCACATGGGTCAATTTTCTTAAAAACTTGCTTAAGCTATAGTATTTTGTGTCATAGTGAGTCTCTCTTGCATCTTTAACAATTCTGTTTTAAGTCATTTAGCTTAGATAGAATTCTAGTCATTTAGATCAAAAGCAGTTTAAGTAGTTGTACCTTTTAAGAGTCTAATTTGCATATTGATTAAGGGTAAAATTTGGTTTAAATTTGAGTGATATATGTTGAAATTAGTTTATAATAATCTGTTTTTTAAGCTTTATGATTGTCATTTGTGCTTTTGAGTCGTAAACCTTGGGTTGTAGATTGTCATTTAAATTCAAAAAGCCAAAAACAATAGTAGTGTGTCTGTCAATTTCAATGGCCCTTTTTCTAGCTTATTTCTTCTCCTTTATGCTTAATTTCAGTTTATTTGTGTTCTTTGAGTGTTACAATTAATCTGTTTTAGGCTCCTTAGCTTAACTGGTTTTAAAATTAGCTTAAAGTTTGTAAAAATCTCCTTTGTGCTGTGTTAAAGTCTGCTGTTTTTAAGCTTTTAATTGATTTTCAGCTTATTATTTTTGCTTATTTCTTTGTCTTAAGTGCTTATTGAGTTTAAGTCTCTATCTGTTTTCACCTGTTAGCTTATTTCCAATGCTTAATTTGTTTTAAAAGTAGCTTAAAACTTAGGTCAAAAGTCCTTTTATAGCTATTTTTTGTCAGCTGTCTTAATGCTTTTAAGTCATGTTCAGCTTATTTTAGTTGCTTATTTTAAGTCTTTTATGCTTATTAGGGTTCAGTAATAATCTGTTTATAGCCCATTTGCTTGTCCATTTGCTTATTGTGCTTAAAAAGCCAAACAGTTTAAGCTTTAGTCACTTAGTTTAAAAAACCAAGTTTGTCATCTTAAAGTTAGCTTATTCCTAGCTTATTTTTAAGTTCTGACAAAAGTCTTTTTTAAAAGTTTGTTACTTTTGCTTATTTTATAACCTTTTAAAAAAGAAAACCAAAGAAAATATTTTATAAAAAAGAGAGGCCACAGGGGTCAAACCTGTGACCTCTCCCTTCACACACCCAACACTTCACAACCAACACCTACTACCATCTCGCTCTTGGGACTTTTTCATTAAAGTCTCAACTCATCTATTATTTAAGGGGTATTTCCAGTTTTGCTTATTTGTCCTCTTAAGCTATTTTCTGAATACTTCAGCTATTTTTCCAGTTCTTAATTTTCTTAGATTCTTCATGGTTTAAAGTATTTATCCTAATTTTTCTAGAATTTTTATAATTAGTTTTCTATTTTTAATAATTAATTTAGATTAAAACAGTTTTTAATTCATAATAAATAAAATAAAAGTCAAAAAAATATAATTCTTTTTTTTAATTTTCTTTTACCATTTAGGACCTTTAAAAATTAAATTTGCTTTTTTAGGGTTTAAATTTGGAGATTTAGGTTTTTTAAAGCTCGGGTTTTGATCCCGTTATCGTTTTTCGTGTTTTAACTCTTAAAAAAGGTTGAGGATTTCAATTGTATCATGGTCATGTTAATGCTAAGTGTAATATATGTGATTTAATAAATATAGGGAAAATCTCTTTTTCTTAAATTTAAATATGCTTTCGAACTAAGACTATTTCATTTTAAGTTGTGATTTTTCTAAATAAATTATGTATAAACGGGAAATCTAAGGGTTTTGAAACCGAAGGTCCGTGAGTCTCGATACTAGTCTCTGTGGGGTGTCAAAAGCCTGGTCACTTAGCCGCAAGGTTGGGATGTGCCGAGACGAAAGTCGCTACATGGGATGATCTCTCCTTGAAACTCATTACTTTTGGGTGGAATGTGAAGCATAGAAATTTTGCAAAATGTTTGATTTATGGTTGAAATTCGAAATGGCACATTCACCTACTATATAATAATTGTCGGGAGTGAAAAGTTTCACAAGTTACAAGTATAAGCAATGTTAGCATCTTCACTTATATTTAATGATGATTTCGTTTTTGAGCTTGGTTTGGACAAGTGAAAATCGGGGAGATGAATTTATCCTTTTTTGGGCATTTTAAGATTAAAGTGCTTCTTGTTCTGTGACCCTAAAAGTTATGAAAATAACGAAAGTCCATACATTATAGTTAGTTGCTTAAAAAGAAAAGTAAACAAAATGAGAAAAGGGGGAAAATACAAAAATATGTGTGGTAATTAGTGTAAATATTTAAAAATGGTCAAAATAGGGCTTTTCAAAACTAATGATTATTTTAATTCCCCTTGTTGTACACTTAGCTACTTTTCGGAGGTAATTAAGGGGGATTGGATTCTTGGTTTTCTACGTGTTTACTTATGGCATTGCTGTGAGGACACGACAATAGTTAGTATGGGGGATTTTGGTATGTGCTTATTAACATACCTATTTACCTATTTAAACGAGCCTAATGACAAAATAGACATAAAATGCCAAATATAGCTTTTGCATTTGTTTACTATGCAGGTAACGGATATTCAATAATGGACAAAAAAAAAGCCAAAACCTGACAAAATCGAGCATGGGTTGGAAAGGCGTAAAAAGTCAAAGTCAAAGTCAACAAGTAGAATAAGACGAGCCGACCAATAGATAATCGTATCAGGCCAACCCGTTCCCAATTTATGTGCCAAGTCAGCCCAATCATCAAAAAGATCCAAACTCAATCCAATACCAAAACCGGCCTACAAGGCCCAAACCATACAACCATTAAAACCTTTTCATATTAGTCCTAAATCCATTTCATCGTTAGTCCTTAAGGACTAACATAGTAAGTCCCTCATCCCTAACACCCGTTAACCTGTTATCCCCAAAACTCAGTCAAACCATTTTCCCGCCACCACTGTTCATTCATCCCAGTTACTCTCACCTCGACCCTTGCATCCCAAGACAAACCTATCACTCTCACAACTCAACCCCACTCTACAAGGTGCCTATTCCACCTTGGCAATCCCATGAAATATCATTGGTGGATGGGACTTGGATACTTAATCAAAGGCTGTGATGATGCTTAAAAAACACAAGAGAAGATCAAGGGCCAAGATTCAAAGACTTGGGGAGCACTCCCAATCCCTCTCACAAAAGAAGCACAAGGCCATGACCCAAGACCTCTTCATTCGTCTATAAATAGTGCCCTTAAGGCAGTTTTAGATCTATCTACTTACCTTGCATTTTTCAGCTTATAATAGTGCTTATTGTAACTTTTCTTTTCAAGTATGGTACTTATTTTCCAAGTTCAATGAAAGTTTGATTTTATGTTCAAAAATTTTTTCTTTAAGTTACTATTACATTGTTTTGAAAACTGTTTGATAGGCTTCATATAAGCTCTCTCATTAACTAACAAGCTGCTTCACTTAAGCTGTATAAACTTTTCTATAGTTTATATAGTTTAAGTCTCTTAAGTCCCTTTTTTACCCAAAAATCACTCAAAAAGCTAATGTGGATGACAAGCCAGGTTTGGAAGGGCTTGTAGATTTTACTAGCTTGTTTTAAATAAGCTAGAGCTTATAGACAAAGCTCTAAAGAGCACTTATACCCTTGTTTAGAGCAAAGGGTTTTGTAAGTTCACTCTTTAAAATTTTATGCTTATTACTGTTCACTTGCTTATTTACTGCTTCTTATGTGCTTATTATGCTTTGTATTTGCTTATTCAGTCTTTATAATGCTTATGATGCTTTATTTTTAGTTTAGAACTCATTTGGTTAAGCTTTTCATGTAAACTGTTACTATTAGCTTAAAACTGCTTGTTTCTCATTTGCTTATTTTAAGGGCTTATTCTCTGTTAGTATTTGCTTAATTATCTTTAATTTGCTAAATGTTATATCTGTTTTTACAAATCTTAGCTTAAGTTACTCTTTTATAGTTTTAAAATGGTTTTTGTATGTTTAAAGGGGTGTTTGGGTTAAGTTATTTTATTGTGACAAAATAGTGTGCAACTAGTTTTAGTTCCAAAATTATATTGCATAAGCTCTATATTAATCTAAAAGTTAGTTTGCATCAGTTTAGAGTTTGGTTTGTTAAGGTTTGAAGCTTGTGTTATCAGATGTTTAGATATGCAGGTTCATAGTTTGCTCAAAAAGCACATGGAATTTTCTTAAAAACTTGCTTAAGCTATAGTATTTTGTGTCACAGTAAGTCTCTCTTACATCTTTAACAATTCTGTTTTGAGTCATTTAGCTTAGATAGAATTCTAGTCATTTAGATCAAAAGCAGTTTAAGTAGTTGTAGCTTTTAAGAGTCTAATTTGCAGATTTATTAAGGGCAAAATTTGGTTTAAATTTGAATGATATCTGTTGAAATTAGTTTATAATAATCTGTTTTTTTAAGCTTTATGATTGTAATTTGTGCTTTTGAGTCTTAAACCTTGGGTTGCAGATTGTCATTTAAATTCAAAAAGCCAAAAACAAGAAGTAAGTCTGTCATTTGCATTTGCACTTTCTAGCTTATTTTCTAAACTTGTTTTCTTAACTTTTGCTTATTTGAGTCATTAGAGTTGAGTACTTAATCTGTTTTTAGTTTTTGATTTTTCATTTTGCTTATTGATTCCTATTTTAAGCTGCTAACTTGTCATTTTCTTCAAAAAGCCAAAAAGAATAGTAATGTGTTTGTCAATTTCAATAGCCCTTTTTCTAGCTTATTTCTTCTCCTTTGTGCTTAATTTCAATTTATTTGTGTTCTTTGAGTGTTCCACTTAATCTGTTTTAGGCTCTTTAGCTTTTTCTCTTAGCTTAATTGGTTTTCAAATTAGCTTAAAGTTTGTAAAAACCTCCTTAGTGCTGTGTTAAAGTCTGTTGTTTTTAAGCTTTTAATTGATTTTTAGCTTATTATTCTTGCTTATTTCTTTGTCCTAAGTGCTTATTGAGTTTAAGTCTCTATCTGTTTTCACCTGTTAGCTTATTTCCTGTGCTTAATTTGTTTTAAAAGTAGCTTAAAACTTAGGTCAGAAGTCCTTTTATATCTATTTTATGTCAGCTGTCTTAATGCTTTTAAGTCCTGTTCAACTTATTTTAGTTGCTTATTTTAAGTCTTTTATGCTTAATAGGGTTCATTAATAATCTGTTTGTAGCCCATTTGCTTGACCATTTGCTTATTGTGTTTTAAAAGCCAAACAGTTTAAGCTTTGGTCACTTAGTTTAAAAAACCAAAGTCCGTCACTATTATTTGCTTATTTCTAGCTTATTTTTAAGTTTTATAAAAAGTTCCTTTTTTAAAAGTTTGTTATTTCTGCTTATAGATTAGTTTTAAAAAAAAGTTTTATCAAAAAGGGAAGCCACAGGGGTCGAACCTGTGACCTCTTAGTTTTTAAAAAAAAGTTTTATCAAAAAGGAAAGCCATATGGGTCGAACTTGTGACCTCCCCTTCACACACCCAACATTTTAACACACCACACACTACCAACTGCCCTGGGGTCTTTTTCATTTACCATTCTACCCCACTTAATATTTAACCCCTTTTTAGCCCTTTAAGCCAACATCCTTATTTTGCTTATTTTCAGCTTATTCCAATAAGCTGTGAGGACAATTTATTTTTTTCCTAGGATCAGATTGTGAGAAGTACTTTTCCCTGAATTTTTCTGAAAATTTCCAAGTTTAGTTTAATATTTTGTATATATTTGTAGATTTAAATCGTTTTACTCAATAATAAAAAATATTTAGTTCAAAAATAATTTAATTCTTTTTTCTAATATTTTCTTTTATCATTTAGGACATCTAAAAATTAAAATTGATTTTGTAGCGGTTAAAATTGGAGATTTAGTTTTTAAAGCTCGGAGTTTTGATTCCCGTTATGTTTTTCGTTTTGTTTTAACTTTAACTGCTTTCGTTTTTAAGCTTGCTTTATTTGTTCTTGCATATTAATATGTAGAATAGAATCAAAAAAATCATTGAATCATTAATCTTGTGATCACCGATACTTAATCCCACGGATTCAAAATCCACGCCTCGTCAGGAAACGATACTTCGGGATGCTTTTGAATTTACTTTGAGTCAAAAGTATTCTCTTAGAAGCCTTACGGATTACTTTCTATCTCTTATTAACATAGATATGTGATTTTGATTATACTTATTGTATATTTAGTTATAATATATTTATATATATATTATATATATATACTATATATAAATATATATTTTATAAATACTATATAATATATACATATAGGGTGAGGTTCTTTTCAGAACCAAACTAATGTACAGAACTGCGAGAACTAATTTAAACCATTGATCAAACTAATCAACGGATGACATAAGTGATGGCACTTTTGTAATTATCTGAAACTTGATGGCATATTTCAAATGGCCAAAAGGGTAGAAACGGCAACCCACATTCACAAACAGTTTGCACCATCATCTAAACGTGTATATCCGCTTGATTTCGTTTTTAACTGTTCTTTTAATTAAATTATTTTCTTTTTCCTAAATGCGAAAAAATTCTTATATGTAACATTCATGTTCTCGTATTATTTTTTTTACATTATAACCAAGATAGCTAGATTTACGTAATAGATTGTTTACGTGTTATTTAGACTAATAGAGTCGTCTTGTACCTATGCATATATGTATATCAATTTAAAAGTATTCCTTAATTGGTTCGTGTTATTTAGATTGTTTACGTGTTATTTAGACTAATTAGTTCGTCGTTGGTTGTGTCGATAAATTACTGCATAGCTTTTTAGCACCAATTTTTTAATGTAGAATATCGTTATAATTTTTTTAACTTGGTTTGCATGTGTGCATTCAGTAGATTTTACATGTTAAAAAACACGATTGTATAGAGCCCAAACAAATGTATTTACGTGTGGTGAATCTTAATTGTCATACATATGCGTATACACATAAAATAACCAACACTACATTCAACAATGTTCAGTTTATATAGAATAAAAAAATAAGATCTATACATGTGCACAAGATGTAAAACTAAGTTATACAATTTCGGCAACAAACAAGATTTGCACAAATAAATGCGGGGGGGGGGGCCGGGGGGGCAAAATATTGCTCATTCGTTCAATATAGAAAACACTCCTGTAAGAAAAAAGTATGGCACATATGCACTGGGTATAAATATTATTTGCTCTTTACATAAAAACTGAAGCACCGGTATAATGTGTTGTCGGGTGTGTAAAGTTTTGTACAAATCCGAGCTAAGAAAACGAGTTCTGCAACATATACGGGTGTAAATTTTTCTACAATCCGAGCAAGAAACGAGTCATGCACATATGCACCGGGTATAGACGGGTGTTTACATCCATCTAAAAATATCCTTATACATAATAGTATAATACCCAGATGCGCACAAACATACTTTTTCTATGATGATTTTACAAAGAAATTCTTAAACTGTCGCATGCTAACCATAACCATACATGAGATGCCTAAGAGAATTATTCAGTTAAAATACATTAGAAACACTAATTGAAGCAGAAACTATTGATTATTAAGATGTTCAAATCTAAAAAAAAAACTTAATCTTGTTAGACAAATCCATTTGAGCTTTGTATAAAAACGTGAAAACCTTAAGGCTTTTATTATAGATGACGACAACGTCACCAACTTTATCAACGATCGAATAAATCTTATTTGCGGATTATTTTTTTCAACAAATATCATTTATTTAGAAAATGAAAACCATGAGTTCATATAAATAGAAAAAAATTACCATACAAACGTGACCCACTCCAATATTGATGTTACATAATAGAAAAATTAATAAAAACTAAAATACCCACCTTTTAACATGATCATGAGATCATCCATTGTTGTTGCACTTAATGTTTAAGAATCCATCGCTTGTTTGTGCAAGCCAATTTAAAAAAACAATCAAGCATTTCTCTGTGTTTTTCATGTTGCCGAGATGAAGAAAAAACAATTTAAGTTTTGAATTTTGACGTGAATAAATCAACTTCCCATAACCACTTCCAAAAATTAAGGATATATATTTAATATTATAAAATCTGAAATAATATAAAATACCTAAAAGACCCTTCCAAAAATTATATTTAAAAAGTAAATGATAAATATTTTTCTAACATTTGATTGCGTTCCATACTAGGTTCTCGGCTGTTAAGTACAATTAGTTAGGTTCTAAAAAAGAACTCGCACTATATATATATGTATGTGTGTAATATATATATATGTATATTATATATATACTATATCATATATATATATATATATATATATATATATATATATATAAAGTATAATTAAATTTAAAGAGACAATTTTTGGCGCCGCTCCTGCCGGGGAGGCTGTGAAACGATTATTGTGTTTATGTTTGAATATTAGTGTTTGAAGACCCTTTCCCGTGAAGTTATCGCTTTCGTTTGTGAATATTTTCTATTATTATCAAGTAAAATACCAAGAAAATTGAAAAACAACAAAAACAACCATTGTGTCACTTGTGAAACCGGCTCACCTTTAGATTACAAACTATAAGAGAGGTATAAGGAGGGTTGATCCTAAGAACTTCAACCTGAAAGGAGAAGGTTTTTAAAACGCTTCGCGCTTACCCGCTCCTCCGCTTCTTTGTGCGTTTTCTAGAGAGCTACCGTACACTTGTTTGATTATCGGTTACAAAAATATTTTTCTTTTTTATTTTCTCTTATTTTGTTCTTAGTGTATGCAAACTCGCTCTTCGTCAAAATTTGTTGGTGAACCTTCTACGAATCCTACTTCTACAATTCCAAAACGTCGTAATCGGAGACGTTCTATACAAAGAGTGAAACCGTTTTCTCTTGTAGAGACTCCCGTATTTACGATGGCCGATCAACGTACTATGGCGGAATTACTCCATGCACCCATCGAGGGTTATGCGGAGGCAATCGTAGTACCACCCATTCTCACTGAGCATTTCGAGCTCAAGCACAGTCTAATCAATCTTGTAACTTCAAAATAATTCTTCGGTTTTGAGAAAGAAGATCCTCATGCTCATATTCGATATTTTAACAAGATTACTTCTACGTTGAAATACAAAGATGTGCCCGAGACATCGATTAAGCTTATGCTTTTTCCATTTTCTATCGATGGTCTATCCCGGATTTGGATCGACAAAGAACCTCCTCGTTCTATTCTCACTTGGGACGATCTTGTGTCTAAGTTTATTAACCATTTCTTTCCTCACTCAAAAACAACAAATCTCTAGAATGAAATTTCAAATTTTCAACAATGTTTTGATGAATCGTTTTATGAGGCATGGGACCGTTTCAAGGATCTCCTTCGAGCATGCCCACATCATGGTTTTACCAAATTGCATCAATTCGATACCTTCTACAATGGTTTAAACCCATCCGATCAAGATTCTTTGAATTCTGCCGCCAGTGGCAATCTTTTGGAAAGAAGTGCACAAGATGTGTTGAAAATTATTGAAAACAAATCGATTATTGAAAGAAGTGCACAAGATGTGTAATTCAAGAAACAAACCGATTATTTCTCAAGTGAAAGCAAGTAATGTTGATTCTTCAGAGATAGCCAGTGCCATAGCCAGTGCCGTGACTAGTGCCATGACCGTAATGTTTAAACAACATCAAGTAACCCCAGCTCCAGCTTCCGTAAAAGCTGTTGAGGAATCTTGTGTTACTTGTGGCGGTGCTCATTCTTACCGACAATGTCCTGCCACCGATGGCAACACTTTTTCGAGCTATCAAGACAATACTTAATGATATGTTTCAGCAGCCGCAGTAAACTATAATCAAGGAAATACCGGATACCGTCCTCAAAATGCAGTTAACCAAATTCGGCCACCGGGTTTTGCTCAACCGAATGTGTAAAATAATCAAACCCGATACAATCAAGGTTACAATCAAAACAGAGGAATTAATCAAGGAAACCCAAATTATCAAGCTCCGGCTTATCAAGCTCCGATTCATCAACCACAAGTTGTGACGACTAGTGATTTCTCAAACTACATAAAGGCGAATGATGCGGTAATGAAAAACATGCAAACCCAAATGACCTCTTTAACAAATTCTAACATCGAGCTTAAGAACATGTTTGGTCAATTCATGAAAATGAATACCGCTTCTACTTCGGGTTCGGGTTCACTTCCTAGCAACACCGTTGCTAACCCGAGAGGTGATTTGAAAGCAATCACCACCCGAAGTGGCATTTCTTATGATGGACCCCCAATTCCACCCCCGTCTTCTTCTCTTCCTAAGGTGGTGGAACGAGAACCCGAGGTGACAAAGGATACGGTGCTTCCAAGTACCGAAAACATCCAACCTCCGGTAGTCCAAATTCAAGCTCCAATTGATGAGCCCGTTGTTGCTCCTAAGCCTAAACCGTCTATACCTTATCCTTCGAGAGCCAACAAACAAAAGCTCCGTGAAAAAGATGATAATCTTGCTTCGAAATTTGTTGAAATCTTTAGGGAATTACATTTCGAGCTCAGTTTCGCGGATGCTCTTCTTCATATGCCAAAATTTGCTTCAATGTTTAAAAGTCTCCTTAATAACAAAGAAAAATTGTTTGACTTAGCCACCACCACACCGGTGAATGAGAATTGTTCGGCGGTTATCCTAAAAAAGTTGCCCGAAAAACTTGGAGACCCCGGCAAGTTCCTTATTCCATGTGATTTTCCGGAGTTAGTTGAATGCTTAGCCTTGGCCGATCTTGGTGCAAGCATCAACTTGATGCCTCTTTCCATATGGAAGAAGCTCTCACTCCCCGAACTTACTCCTACTCAAATGATTCTTGAACTTGCAGACCGATCGACTACTAGTCCATCCGGTATTGCCGAAGATGTCTTTGTAAAAGTAGGAAAGTTCCATTTTCTGGCCAACTTCGTAGTCGTTGATTAAGTTGTCAATCCTAGCGTTCCCTTAATTCTCGGGATACCCTTTTTGAGGACGGAACATGCTTTGATTGATGTTTATGGTGAAGAATTAACTCTCCGAGTTGATAATGAAGCCATAACCTTTAAAGTTGGTCAAACTTCGAGATACTCCTACAATGATGTTGTGTCGATTAATCAATCGATGTCATCGATGTCATCGCGTAGCTTGTGAGGAGTATGCTCAAGAAGTGCTCGGATTCTCGAATAATTCTACGAGTGTAAATCCCACTCCGTCTTTAGATCCTATCCTTTCTACTCCCCCTCTCTTACTCCTTTTGAGGAAGGAGACTTCATTTTGGAAGAAATCAAAGCTTGTCTTACAAATGATTCAATTCCACCGGGAATTGATGATGAAAACTGTGATCCAGAAGGAGACCTTCTTCTACTCGAGAAGTTATTAAACGATAATCCATCATCTCCTCTCCTTCAAAAAGAACTTCATGTTGAGGAACTTAAAATTGTAAAATATTCTATTGATGATCCCCCGGAGCTTAAGCTCAAGGATCTACCTTCTCATTATGAGTATGCATTTTTGGAGGGTACTTGTATGTGTTTAAAAACACATACTTTTTACCTAATAAGACGACCCTAAATGACCAAAAACAGACATAAAATACCAAATATATGCTTGTTTTGTGTTATTTACTATGCATGTATCGGATATTCAGTAAAGGAAAAAAAGAAGCCAAAACCGAGCACGGAAATAGAAAGAGCGTGAAAAGTCAAAGTCAAAGTAAACCAAAAAGTCAACCAAGTCAAAGTCAAAGACGAAGTCGAAACAGAAAAAATTCTTATCGGGCCAACCCGCACCCATTTAATGGTCCGGGTCAGCCCATTAAGCCTTTACATCAAGTTTTATAAGACTTAAAAAGCCCAAAGTCAAATAAATATCAAACCGACCCAAGATTATAGGCCCATTCCATTTAACCAAGACGCCCGTTAACCCTTTACCATACAACCTTTTTAGAATTACACCGTTAGTCCTTAAGGACTAACGCAGCTAGTCCTTGCCCCTTTGCACCATTAGTCCAAAAGGACTAACGGTGTCACTCCTTAACCAAAACAAGGCAAACGCCCGTTATCTTTCAACTCCCCCAAAACCCTTTTTCCTGCCAATCAACACTATTCATCCATCCCTTTCACCTCACCCTGCAACACGACAAAACAACATCACACCCCAAAAACCTTAACCTCGCTCACAAGAAGCCAATTCCACCTTGGCAATCCCCTATAACCTCATTCGTTGATGGGACAGAGACAAAAAAATGAAGGGCTTTGATTCAAGATGGAGAACAAGAAAATTGAAGGGCCAAGATGATTTCTAGAAACTCCTCACAGAAGTAACACAACAAGCACATGTGCCTGCTTGAATTCGGCTTTATATATAGAAGCTTAATTTTCTTGGAGGATATGTAGCTTAGGAGTAGCGTAGCCTTATTTTTTACTTATTTTTACAGCTTATTTTACTTTAACCTGTACTTTCCTTTCAAGCATTGTAATCTTTTAATGTTTAATGAAAATTTTAGTTTTTAAGGTTTTATGTTAAC
Organism: Tanacetum coccineum; assembly: GCA_026074375.1. NCBI lineage: Eukaryota > Viridiplantae > Streptophyta > Magnoliopsida > Asterales > Asteraceae > Tanacetum > Tanacetum coccineum. The sequence goes on along the minus strand of BQNB010005382.1, from coordinate 34,758 downwards.
TTGTTTTACTCTTATGCTTTTTATGTTAAAAACTGTTTCCAAGTCAAATTTTTATAAGCTTTTTGAGTTCTTATAAGTCATTAAGTTCTGTTTCATACACTCAAAGTTTTATGGTTTTAAGCTTTATGGATGATAAGCCAAATTTGGAAGGGCTTACGGGTTTACTAGCTTATCTTTGATAAGCTAGAGCTAGTAGAATAAGCTCTTTTGAGCATTTCTGTCCTTGTTTAAGCAAAGGACTAAGGTACACTCTCATTTTCATTTTTAGTTTATTTACTGTTCATTTGTTTATTTATGCTTATTATCTGCTTATCTGCTTATTATTGCTTAATGTTGCTTATTTGTGTTCATTCTGCCTTAGTTCACCTTAATGTACTTAGCTTATAGTTTATAAATGTTTAGTTTTAGTTTTCTTAAAATCTGCCCCATTTTTAGTTAAAACTGCTTGATAGCTTAGCTTAATGTAGATTGCTTATTTCTCTTTGGTTTTTGCTTAATTATTCTTATTATGCATAGCACTTAATCTGTTTTAGCTTTACAAGTTCTGTTTTAAGCTTTAAATGGATTTTTAGTTTTTAAAAGGGTGTTTGGCACAAGCAGTGGTAACTATGGTTACCACTGCTTGAGCTTGTTTTGGCATTTAAGCTAAATTCATTAAGCTCTAATTAGGTCCTTTGATAAGTTTTAATAAGTTTTTATTGTTCCCATTTTAGTTTTAAGGTCTTGTCTATTAAATTTTTAAAAACTGTGTGTTTTTACGTATTCAAACTGCTTATTTTTAGATTTTACTTATAAGTTGCTTTTAAGGCTTGGAATTTGTTCTTAAATAGCTCATTATGCATAAGAATGAATGAGTCTTAGGCCTGCATTTGACAATTGCGGTGTAGACATAATCTGTCATTTTTTCTAAAGTTTTTAGTTAAAATTTCGTATTTAGCCAGTTTTAGAACTTAATTTTAAGTTAGTGTTAGGTTGTTTTAGGTTCTGAAATTTCTTGCATAAGCTCTTTGGTGTATGAACTTGATCTGTTTATGCTTATTTTTGGTTTTGAAACTTATTTACTTGCTTAAAAATAGGCCTGCACTTTTGCTTTTGTATTTTCAAAAACTTGAAAAACTCAGCTCATACTGAGTAAAACAGCCTTTTCTTAAGCCTTTTTCATAGCTTATTTGATTTTCAAAATGCTTTTTGATTGCTGTTTTAGATAGTTTGTAGGATAAGCTTTAGAGTGTTATAAGTCATTAAGCCATAAGGATCTGATTTGGGGCTTAAAATTAAGCCCAAAAGTGCTTTTTTGGCTGTTTGATTACCAGTTTTGGCCAATAAGCTTATTAGCTTTCCTGAGCTTATTGGCTTATTGGATTTGCTTTGGTTGTGTTTAGAGTGCTTATTAGGATATGTTAAAGGTTCTGTTAGCTTATTTAGCCTAGGGTAGAGCTTATTCAAGCTTATTAGCCTTGTCAGTTTAGAATTTTAAGTTTAAGATCCTTGTAAGTGAATCTGTCATTTTAAGCATAGTTTAGCTCATTTTGTTAGCTTATTTTTGATTCTTAGTGCTTATTTAGTTTAGCCTTTAGATTGTTTTTGCTTATTTTCTTTTTCTTTTTGCTTATTATGTGTAAAAATGCTTAACAGTTAGTCCTTTAAGTCACTTAGTTTAAAAAGCCAAGTCTATCACCTTTTAAAGCTTATTTCCAGCTTGATTCTGTCGACACACCCATGATTGAAAACAAAAAACTAGATGAAGATCTACAGGGGAAACCAGTTGATGCTACACTTTACCGTGGCATGATTGGATCCTTAATGTATCTTACATCCAGTAGACCTGACCTAAACTATGCTGTCTGCTTATGTGCCCGGTATCAGGCTAAGCCTATCGAAAAGCACTTACAAGCAATGAAACAGATCTTTCGATACCTTAACGGAACCATTAACATTGGACTATGGTACTCGAAGGATACCGATATGTCACTCACAGCTTATGCAGATGCCGATCACGCGGGGTGTTAGGACACTAGACATAGTACATCGAGAAGCGCTCAGTTCTTAGGTGACAAACTTGTTAGCTGGTCATCAAAGAAGCAAAAGAGCACTACTATCTCAAGTACAGAGGCTGAATATATTGCCTTGTCTGGATGTTGCTCATAAATCCTATGGATGCGTTCACAACTAACAAACTATGGTTTTAAATTCAATAAGATTCCTCTGTACTGCGACAACAAGAGTGTGATTGCTTTATGTTGTAACAATGTTCAACATTCAAGAGCTAAGCACATCGATATTCGCTACCATTTCATAAAGGAGCAAGTGAAGAATAGAATCATGGAACTTTACTTTGTCTGGACTGAATACCAAATGGCTGACATCTTTACTAAATCGTTGCCTCGAGAGAGATTTAACTTCTTGATCGATAAGCTTGGTATGAGAAGCATGTCTCCAGAAACGTTGAAACGTCTGGCAGAGGAAACAGATGAGTGATGGTGGTAACTCATATCCTGTATATATGTACATATGAAAACATAAAAAATCCAAAAAGATTTTACTTTTATAAAATTTTACAAAAACCAAAGAAAAAATTAAAAAATCAGAAAAATATAAAAATATGTATCTCTGGCATGTCTTCTGAAAAACGATAACCTTTACGGCCTTAGAAATTTCATTCAATAATAATACGAGGCTGTAAATGAAGTTCGAGCAGAAGTTTCAAAAGTTTTTCAAAACATGCCAAAATGGTTTGCTATTATTTCCGATAGTAACCCGGTCATCATCTTTAAGGCAAGTATGTCGTCAAAAAGACAACTTGACCTCTCAACGGGAATTTATTCTCTGGCATAGTCTAGTTAATGACCATGCAAAGGCTTGTGATTACTTTGCATCACAACACGTGCTTCTTATAATCCGTAAGTGTACGTGTCAGTGCGCTTATGTGTCAAAATAAGAGAAATCTTATTTTCTTGGGTGTTGAATTTCAAAATATATAATAATCATCTTTCAGATTTAACATATCATCATTTTTCTAAGACAATTTTGAACCATCAAATAACGACTATAACTCTTTAACTAGAAAATAGGTCATTATTTGAGGGGGAGAAACTGTCAAAATCATCTTCTTCATAATTTATAAGGTGTTAATCAGAAAAGGTTTTTAATGATGTCGGGTGAATAATTAAAGGGGAGTTGATTAGTTTCAACTCAATCGAGCTTTATTTGCTATATGTTTAATCTTGTTGGGATATTAATGCAAAATGTGAGACTTTTTCTTGATTCTAAACCTTAGGGACTAGTTTTGCCACTTAGGAAACTTTAGTATGCCTTAGGAATAGTTTTATAAAAAAGTTATAACATTATTAAACCTCAGGGGGCATTTATGCCAAATCTTAAAAGATTCAAACATAAACACCCCCTTGCCCCGTCCTTGTTAAAACACACGAACACAAACACTTCTCAAACCTTAAACCTCCATTGATAACCTTCAAGACCCTCAAGAACTTGCTCAATCTTTATTTTAAGCTTAAGGTACATGAATGTCATCATTAAAACTTCATTATATATGACTGAATCATGGAATTACTGATAAGTGTTAAATTGTATATATAAAATACCCAAGATTTTGCCAATAAAAGCCAAAAAAAATATGCCAAAAGATGGAAATATGTGTGCTTTTGTGTCATAATGTGCAGGAAAGGATATCAAAGTCAAAAAGAGCAAAAACGAGCAAAAACCAACAAGAAATGAAGAGACAAGTACAAGAGAGAGATATGAGGAAAGATATCAAAGCCGGATCAGCCCGACAACAAGAGAAGAAAGTCAATGAAGACCCAATTGAAGTCAAAGGATCAATAATGACAAGTTTTCAAAAGTTCAAGGGTTCATTTGGATGTTTTGAAAGTCCAAGGACCAAAGATGTCAAAGTTAGAAAGTTGGTTTATTAAGAGGAAAAAGGAGATAGCAAGTACAAGGGCCAGAAGTGTAGACTTTCAAAGTTATTTTACACTACATTTGGAAAAAGAAAACAGAGGGGCCTGTAGTGCAAATATGCCAAACTTTCAAACACAAAGCGGGGTTAAACTTTCCCCCTAACCACCTTATAACAACTTTTCCCGCCAAATCTCGAATAAACCCAAATCCCTTTTTCTCCTTTCCCGTCTTTCCCAAGTCCACCCAACCTCGTATTTACCATTTCCACATCATTTTGCACACGTGGCAATCTCTTATTGGTGCGAACACATCACCATATATCATCCAACGGTTAAGATTCAAAAGAAAGAGATCAAGGGCTAGGAACGATTGAAGCTCTCATCCTCTCTTCATCCTCATCTATAAATAAGAGCTTGTATTTCAGTTTTAGATATAGTTTTTAGTGAGTTTTTTTTAGAGTTAGTTAAAAATTTTCTTTGTAATTTTCTCTTTTCAATTCACGTGTACTGTTCATCTTTTGAGTTTTTAAACTTTCAAAATTCAGTTGTACTCTTTGTTCTTTACCTTGTATTCTTCTTTTCTTAAGCAATAAAAATAATTGAGTTGAGTTTGTTTTAAAGTTTTCATGATATAAGCTAGTTTAAGTCAATAAGCTTGTAATAAGCTCAATATAGCTTATTCTATTTTCTTTTGTTCTAAAATAGTTCTAAAATTTTGTTAAAAGTCTTTTCAATACTGTATTTTTCTACTTTTAGTTCAACAAAGTTCATTTGAATTCAGTTTGATTCAAATTTTGAAGCTTTTGGAGTTGATAAGCTCAAGTTAGCTTATTGAGCTTAAGCTCTTGGTTATAGCTATTTGGTAAAGGCAATTGTGCCATTAGGGATATAGTGTTTTTAAAGTCCACTCACTCAGAAAGAGTGGCTATGTCGAGTCTGAGATTACATAAATTAATCAGGTTACCTCTTCTATATTTTATATTATCATTCATATTAGCTTAATCAAGTAGCTTATATCATTGACTTTTTGTGTGCTTAAACTGGTCAAAGTTGTTTTAGATAGATTTTAAGATATTCAAATATTTTTTAGTTGATTAGCTAAATCCATAAAGTTTTCTCATAGCTTTTTAAGATCGTGTCGATTAGAGTAAAAAAACTTAGCTGAGTAACTAAGCTTTATTTCCACTTAATCGCTATAATTTTAGAGTTTAAAAATATGCTTAATATTATGTTAGGTTAAAGATTGAGTATAGATAAGGTTTTAACAAGTTTTGTTTTAAAGTAGGTTTTAAGTGAGATTAAGTTTGGATAGAATATAGATTTACTAGTGTTTGGGTTAAGGTACGATTGTTGACCTTTTAAATTGTCCATACAATATACTGTGGGCAGAGAGCGGTCTTTACAATAGTTTGAGGTTTTTAAATTGTGTTCAAGTTTTAAACATTTTTTTGAAAAGTTACTTTGTAGAATTTAAGATTTAAGGCTTAAAATTACCCTTGCCGAGCACCAGGGCAGTTTTAAAGATCAAATAGTTTTTTAGATTTAAGTGTTTTCCACAAGCAATTTTAGAGTTTCAATTTAGATTAGAGTGACACATAAATCTGCATTATAGTGAGATGGTTTATTAAGTTTCGTCACTTCTATAACACTTAAGCCGTGCATGTAAACCTTGGCCAAGAATATCCTTTATAGCACAGTTAAGTACTAGCTGATACGTTATCACTTTTCTCATAGTATACTTTATTAGCACATATAAATTCAAGTAAGAACTTAGATTTCTAAGCCAATTTTATAGTACTCCATTACTTAAATAGTTCCATCTCTAAGATTCATTTGTAAGCTTTAGATTGGCTTATATTTTCCTGCGAAAAGTAGTAATAACTAGTAGTATTAGATTACTATTTTTTTCTCTTATCGTATTTCCTAGTTTCAGTAGTTGATTCATTATTAAATTCCTTATATCTAGGCTTTAGTTCAAAAGTCATATTAGAGCTATTTGCAAAATTTTAGTTGTTTCTAGGGATTTAGTTTTAAGCTGAGTAAGCTTATTTAATAATAAGGCTTAATTTCAATAACAAGACCTGAAATCCTAGTTTTTTAAGAGTAAGTTGTCTCTGACTAAACTAGTTTTCACTTTTAGCTTATTTCTTATTTAAACAATCATTAATGAGACATAACATCATAAGCTTCATTTAGCTATTTTTTGGTTTTTCATTTTCAAAGTAAAAGCAAGAATAAGCTAGGAGTAGTAGAAGAAATTAGATTTTCAAAGCAATATGCCCTATTTACATAAACACAGTATTTACATCTTTAATTTTTAGACATATACTAGTTGATAAAATGTTCAAAGGGTGCTTTTGTTAAAGATTGTAGTGTATATAGCTCGGTTTTAACTTTGTAGTTATTAAGTTTTTGCTAATTTTCATTATTTTGAGATTAAGTGACCCAAAAATAAGCCAAATCGTAGGGTCTGTTTAGGTAAGCTTTTTAATATAGAATATAGAGGTTGTCTGTTGTTTAACTAAATGTAAATCTTACCATTACTTTCCCCCTACCCTTTAACTTTCATTTGGTTGTTCACTTGTTCTACCCTTTCCTTTTTAGTAGTAAATAAAAAATGTTTTAATATTTCAAAAATAGTTTTAATAAATTAGGTTTTAGTCTTAAAATTATTAAAATTAGGTTGTTCAAGTATGAGCTTAATAAAAGATTGGCATTTTAGAGATCAATTAGATTGTCTGTTCACCTTTTTATTAGTTAAAAAACCATTTTCTTTTATTTTTTTACCAGGTAATTTTGTATTTTTCAGAAATTAAAATAAGGTTTTATTTTAATTTCTTTTTCTTAGAAATTCAAAGAAAATAGAAAAATATGTGGAAAAATCAAATATCTTTTTGTAATAAATTTTTACTTTTCATTCTAGTATTTATTTGGAAAAATAAAAATAGAGAATTTTAGTTGGGGGTTTTAAATTTTATTTTAGAAAAAGTTTTTATTTCTAGTATAATTCATTTTTCTTTAAAACAATCATATAAAATTCAAAAAATTGATTTAAAAAATTTCTAATTCATTTTCCTAAATTTTTCTTTTTAAATTGTGATTTTAGGTTTTAATTGTAAAAGAAGTGCCTTAGATTTTAAATTCCAGTTTTAGCTCACGTTTTTAATTCACGTTTGTTAATTTTTCGTAATAGTTAAACATTTTTAGTTCTTTAATTGTTCTTAGTTTAATTGTGCTATTATATTCGTAGTGTAATTCAAAATTCAAAAATCCTTTATTCATTCTTGACTCGAATCCGAATATAATCCCGCCTCACAATATCAACGACTTCGTATGGGAACGACCCGATAAGAAAAAACTTCCCGTTAAAAAAATACAGATTGTGGTATTCTAAAGTGAAGATTTTATACCCTTTTATTTCTCTTGCTTTGAGAAATAGTCTAATTGGGAAGAAATGTCACTGGGATTATATACTTAAACATATATAAAAATTACTATGCTCATACACTCATCACCAATTACACTCAGTAAACCCCTAAAAAATCGATTTAATTTTCTTCACCTAAAAGTGTTTTGGAAAAGTGAAATATTGTCTTGATTGGTTATTTGGTTTTATTAGGGTCTAGATTGTGTCCCTTAATAGTTTTTATAAGGATAACTTTTTTCATGCGTTATTGATTGAGTTCTGAATTCGAAAAGTTTTGAAACTAGTTACAACTTGAAAAAGTTTGTGGTTTTTGGGATTAGAACTGCATATAACGATTGATTGTGAGTGTTGTGAGTGTTCTTACCATACAAATATTGAAATATGATTATGTGGGAGTGTACGAGTGATCTTATGGCTCGAACATGACAGAAAATCAAGAATTTGAGGTATAATTCAGCATTAAAAGTTTTAAATAGACTATCATAAGGCTATATGATCATGATTAAAGGTGATTCTTAATGCTTTGAAATGTGTAAATATGTTCTATGTAAATAGTTCACAGGCGATCTTAATACAATATACTTTTCACGCGATCATACATAGTACATAATACACCGGCGATCTAAAACATAGAAATTACACTAGAGCGATCTAAACTGACTGTGATACACATGAGATCTATACATACTTAAGTATGACAGGCAATTAATACATAAATACATAGGCGATCTATACATACTTAAGTTAAACAGGCGATTTATACATGCATCTTTAACACAGGCGATCTATACATGAATCCCTAACACAAGCGATCTATACCTAGGCAGTTTTTCACAGGCGATCAATACACTATCTTAAGGCATACTATACTTGATTTTTTTCTAATTGAATTAATCTAGTAATCTTGGTAATTCATACCTCATACCTAAAATATCTAAGTGTAATTTTAACACAATCTTGTCATAATAATGATTAAGTTAGGTATAATTTTTCTCTTAGAAATCTTAAGTGTTTTGCCTGATTTCATTAGTTGCCTATGTCTATGTGTTTATATGTATGTGTGTAGTAACCTAGTTACATGTGTTATCATGTGTTCTTGCATTGTGTGTAGAATGCGTCGTAATCAAGTTTGTTTCCTTGTATTTGTTTTGATTGACCCCTGTTGAAAACCTGTCTTGCATCAATAATTCTTGAATCAGAACTAGATGTTGTCTATCATTAATTTATTAATTTAGCTTGAAGTATAAACTTGTACCTGTGACAACTCTTAGCAGAAATCATGACTTCTATCCCTGCTCAATAAACTAAGCATGACCTCGAACTTGTTCCCAAAGATAATCGATCTTGACATTGGAAAATCATGGAAGAATCCGACTCTGGATTAAAACCAAAAGAGAAGACATTTCAAGTTGTGTTGTCTGGATGCACTGTGCACAACACTACCATGCTCTCTCTGCATTTTCGTCTTCAACACTTGCAGATGTCCCGTGTAAGTGTTATATTCTACAATTCTGGAATTGAATATACAAGCATGACGACTTCTATAGATTCAAGATTGATAAGAATAAAATATTCAAGCTTACCTTGGAAGTCTTCAAAGATATCTTTTAGATTTTCCCACGAGTACCTGGTCATGACTTTGATGCTGCTTTCCTTCTTGAAGAAGACACTAATATCTTCTTAAGAGATCCTTTGGTCATACTGGGAGGTTTATCACATTCACTCAATGATGTTGTTATCGATCAAATGCATCAACCGTGGAGAACCTTTTGCTGCTATAAATCAACAGAAGCCTAACTGTAAAGACATGTGGACTTAATCAAACTACGACTTTTTCCCGAGCACAAATCCTTTGAGGCATCGTACCATCAGAAGTATGAAGTACTATGTGGAACCTTACTCTGGGAAAGACTTTACATATAAAATTTGACAACAAAGTATACAAAAAACAAGAAAAAGATGTACACCTTCGTTTTACCAACGTTATCATTGCACCACGTCCTTAACCAAGAAAAGTTCAATGTTCCTGGAGAAATCAGAATTGAGAATCACAATGTCACACCCGCCAAGGCGGAAACCAGAGGCGTGTCACACCCCGCCAAGGCGGAAACGCGAGGCGTAAACAAGAATGGATATCATCACAGCACATGATGTCTATATAGAGAATACTAAAATGAAAACTAAAGTAAAGCAAAGACACAAAGTGTCATAACAATACCCAAAACCTAATGGTGTCTTTATTAATGAGAAAGGGGTCTCGTCAATAAATGACATGCAAAAACATAATCCAAACAATTCATGCAAACGCATTTATTCAAACAGAAAGCATAAATAAACTCCAAGCATCCTACGATCTCTTCTAGCCACTTCGATCTATCTTAGCACCATTAAGCTCACCCGAAAATGATGCTTAAAACATCAACATTAAGTTGAGGGAGAATCATAGGTTTACGACATACAATAATATCCAAAAACTTTCAATTAGCTGCTGCAATTACCAAAACAATTCATGACAACAAATAACAACAAGGGGACAGAACGTGCCCACGATCCACAATCATTCCAACTACATATGTACGCTACATGGCCTCATATTAGGTCAGGCAGTCTTACCACCGTTAAACCTCGTTTTGCATATTGGGATCCACAATACCAAACATATCATATCGCAACACAACGGGACGGAACGTGCCCACGATCCAATACACATAACTACAGCAAGCTTAAAAACATTTTAACACGACAACAAGCATCATTCTCACCCCAAAATAACATGAGAAAAAGGGGCTATGAAACTCACATTTGCTTAGCTTTCCAAAAGATTCCAACAAAAAGCTTCACAAACAACTAGCACAAATCTAAACAACAAAATAACTCGTGTTACACGCTACTAAGCCAAAAGCTTAAGCACATGTAACAATCATATGATGGATGTCTAAGGTGTTTAGTTACCCTCATGGGTCACCCCGACACCATGCCCGACATTAACCAATTCGTTTACACATTGTTTCAAAGTCTTACAATTTACCCGAAAATGCAGAATTTTGACCTCACTTTACCATTTTCTAAACCAAACCTACTGAGCTTTATAAATTCTACCAAAAATCACAGGTTAAATATCATGAGTCTACTAACTCCCTGATTTTTCCACTAATTTATTTCCCTTCTTAAGTGCCTCAAATAAAATCAAACTTTTAACTACTCAGTTTCAGATCTGATCGCACACTAAAAAATGTTGACCTAAAAACCATACTTAGACTCCAAATAAGAAGCTCTCCTTTGGGTTATTTCTAATATACACATAGAACTAAACTCCTGTAGTAGGGCTAAGCTAAATTCGAATTTTAAGTGGGGGTTTTACACCTCGTAATCTGACCTAAATTTGACCAAATCTAAATCAAATTCTAACGCGAATTAAGTCTAACCAGTTACACCCATAAGCTTCTAATTAAACCTTAATCATTGCAATATGATTAAACATTATTAATTTACTAATTTTACAAAACCCTAATTCCTTCATAATAATTATTACATGAATTAATGATTAATAACTAACAAGAATTAATTAAAACTTGCCTAGAGCTTGATTTCTTCACAAAAGCAAAAAATCCAAATTTTTTTCTCCTCTTTTCTATTTGTTCGACCGGTTATACCAAGGGGGGAGGGTTATAGGATTTTATTTTGTATTTATAGGCCCCCAACTAATAATAGATAAAGTCTAATTAGAGTTTGTTTCCTTTTAAAATTATTTTTCTTCTAAAATTTGTTTTTTACTATTCATGTATAAAAAAATATTTTTATTTATTTATTTATTAATTACTTAATTATTTGTTTTACCTTAAGTTTTTAAAAAAACCTAAGCTTATTTGAGTATACATTTTTGCGTAAACGCACTTTACTAAACCTTTAAAAATAATTAACTTTTTATTTTTATTAATCCTAACTTTCTAAAAATAGGAATTTCATTTCTCTCATATCCTAACTACTAAAACCTAATCTTATCTTAAATCACTAACACAAAATTACATATACGTATAATTACTTACATAATTAACGCGAAACCGCTTCAATCACCGAAATCATTTCCTTGTCACCAAAGGTGAACGAAATGAATTCCACAAAATCCAACACAAATCCAATCCCAACAAGACGATCACGCTCAATGGATTGATTATCCAATCTCACATATCCCACACAAACACATATAAACACATATAACACATAACCCATACATTGCAACATATACATAAGTCAACACTAATAGTTTGACTAACCTGCTCAAGTCATGGTTGTCACACACACCTCCAAAGATGACTACTTAACTAACACCTTAAGATTCGTTTCAAGAAAAGAAGCATCCCAGATCTATGGAGTAGTTCTACCTGAATGTTTGACAAGTACAGAGATGAAGCAAAGTAAAGCGTACAAGACTTATCTTGGCTATGCTACAGGTGAGGTGCCTCCCAAGGTTGCTAGAAAATTCAAGAAAGCCTCTCCATCCAAAAAGAAAAGTGAGCTAGTCCTTGGAGAAGAAGAACCTGTCAAAAAGGGTAAAAGATTGAAGACATCTGCCAAAAAGTCTGCTTCTAAGCCAGCAACAGGTATCGTCATCAGAGAGCCTCATATGGAAAAAAAGTCAAAAAGAAAGGAAAAAGAAAAAGGTGGATGTAGCTCATGGAAAAGGAATAAAGCTGCTGTCTGAAGTAGCTCTGTCTGAAAAAGCTCAAATGAAGGAAGCAAGAATGAAAAGCTTAAGGGACTTTCACAAGACTCATCCTAGTGGTTCTGGTACGGTTGCCGAGAAACCACCAAGTGTTGAAAAGATCACACCTACTGTCATAAGTGAAGGAACTGGTGATAAACCAGGGGTTCCCGATGTGACCAATGATGACTCTTCTGATAGTGAATCTGAGTCTTGGGGAATCATGAAGACGACAGCAACAATGAACAAGAATCAAGTGATGAAAGCAGTAACCAAGAGAATGAAAATGAAGAGCAAGAATTGGATTCGGAGCAAGATAAAGAATCTGACGATGATGATCAAGAAGAAGAAGAGTTTGATCAAGAAAATGAATCTGAAGATGATGAGATGAAAAGTGATGAAGAACAAGGAATGGATGATACTACCGACCAATTTGATGATGATGCAGATGCAAGATTAGAAGAACCTACTGAGACTGCTACAAGAATTGTTTAAGGTGAGGGTAATGATACTGAAATGACGAAAGCTCAACAAGGGAATGAAAATTTAGAGACTACTCAAGAACAAGTTGTTGAAGATGCCCATGTGATAATTTCTACTGTTCCAAAGAAGATAGGAGTCCCTGTTGCTAGTTCTTCTCGCTCATCCTACTTGGCGTCTAAATTCCTAAAATTTTCAAATATTCCTTAAACTGATGCAGAAATAGTGTCTCCACTAGATGTTCATGTCCACCATGAAGTCCCTAGAACTCAAGCACCCACTCTCCTTACAATACCAGTTTCAGTTATCCCTTAATCATCACCGGTATTCATAAACATTCCTCAATCATCATACACCTTCACTCCTACACCAATACAGGATACAACCACTCCTCCACCGACAATTGAAACTACAAATCCTCTATCTAATCTTCTTGATTTCTCATCAGTCTTTCGATTCAACGATAGAATCACAGCATTGGAAAAAGAAGTTGCAGATCTTAAGAAAGACCCTCTACACACTCAAGTGACATCTTTAGTTGACAGTAATCTAGACACAAGGTTGGGAGAAACCATACAAGAATTCATGAACTTCGTTTCAGAGTCTCTCAAGGCAAGAATCAAAGAATAAGTAAAAGATCACCTGCCTCAGATTCTGCCCCAAGAAGTGTCTAACTTCGCTCCACCTGTGATTGAAAAGTTGATTAAAGAATCACGTGATGAAGTTACTCTAGCAAAGGTGTCTTCTCAACCACAATCTACTTATGAGGTTGCTTCTACACTTACTGAATTTGAGTTAAAGAAGATTCTTCTCGACAAAATGGAGAAAAGTGAATCCTATCTGACGACTCCCGAACACCGAGATTGCTATGATGGTTTGAAAAAATCTTATGCTCTCGACAAAGATTTCTTATATTCTTATGATGTATATTTATTAAAGCATGGCCGAAAAGACAAGGATAAAGATGAAGACCCTTTCGCTGGATCAGACCGAGGGTTAAAGAAGAGAAAGACAAGCAAAGATGTTGAACCAACCACTGGTCCAAAAAAGAAAGATTCTACGTCCGACTCCTCCAAAGGCACCAAGTCTCAACCGAAATCTATTGAAAAGTCTGTTCAATCAGAGGAACCAGTGTTCGAGGTTGCGGATTCAGACATGCCACAAGATTAGGCAGGGAATCTGGGTGATAATGAAGATGAACCAAAGGATGAAACTGCATCTAGACGTGACTGGTTCAAGAAACCTACACCACCTCAAGAACCCACTGACCCAGACTGGAATGTCGGCAAGACGACTAAGGAAGGTCCAACTCAAACATGGTTGATGAATCTAGCAGCTTCCAATCCTATTGAAATCGTTAAAGGACTTTGATGAATTGATGAGCACTCCAATAGACTTCTCTTGATACATCTTGAATGGCCTGAAAATTGAGAATTTAACTCAAGAAGTCCTGCTTGGACCTACATTCAGACTACTCAAAGGCACACGCTCTAGTTATGCTTAATTAGAATACAACTTTAAAGAATGCTATAAGGCTCTTTCAGAAAAGCTTGATTGGGAAAATCCTGAAGGCGGTGACTATCCATTTGATCTTTCCAAACCCCTTCCTTTGATCACAAGTAGAAATCGTCAAAGAGTACCGTTCCGTTGTCAAGTATATAAATAAATATATATATATATAATATATATATAAATATATACATATATAATATATATATAAAACATATATATATATATATACAATATATATATATACAATTATACATACTATATATAGTATATATAATAGATACATACTATTATAATAAATAAATATACATACTTATATATATATATATATATATATATATACATACTATATATATATACATATATATATATATATATATATATATATATATATATATATATATATACATACTATATATATATATATATATATATATATATATATAAAATATATGTGTATAATACTATATGGTAAACCTTTGACAAATCACCTTTAACCAAGGCAACAAGTCAAAAAGTTCACAAATACAATATATATATCCGGAAGTATCGATCTTTCACTTTAAAATCAATAAAGTTCAAAATCGGACCCGGGTCGTTCTTTCGTACGAGGCGTGAATGGAAAATCGAGGTAACGTTTGTGGAACAATGCTTGAATATCACAAATTGGATTAGGTTTTCTATTTCTATAACTAAAATGCTAAAACAAGTAATGACATAAGAATCCTTTGAAAGAAAGGATACGTATATGCACCGAGTGAAAACGCAACGAAAGAAAATCAACAGACGTACCACGACAAATGAACACATAAAAAAAATCAATACGAAAGACGGAAATTCTTATACCAATTATCGACTTTACTCGAAAGACCAAATTAAATAATGTTTTTATAAAAATCAATTTAAATTAAGAAAGTCACTTTAAGTAAAAAAAATCATTTTAAATAATAATAAAATTGTCTTAAATGTAATCTTTGAAAAATTCATTCTGGTTGTCATAAAAAATCTAGAGATGGTTATCTAATGGTGTATCGTACCTTACCACTATGAATCACTTTAAACCAACTTTTATAATAAAATAAAATTTATTAAACCACTTAAAAATTTTCATATCCTATTTATATAGACCATTTAAACATATTCTTTTTACAAAGATCATTTTAACACTGTTTTTTTCTCAAACACTAACACAAACTTCCAAAGAGTTTTTATAATTAGACATCAATTATGAAATATGTTACTCAAACAAATGAACACCATAATACCAACAAGGGATCGTAAAACACCGTACAGACTCTAACACAATTCTATTGTTTGAAAACGAAAGAAAATACCAGGAACCATATACTCAAAATAAAATCAAACGAACTCGTACAAGAAAACTCATGCAAGACGTTACGTACCCAAAAGAAAACGTAAGGTCTTATCCAAAATAACGATCAACAGAGCAAACCTAAAAGCATCGATACTAACACGTCGCCAACGGGTTACGAAAACCAAGGGATATACAAAGAAGGGAGTAATGATCCATACTAATATGTTAGGAACAATTAGTGCTTAAAAGAAACCTTTGATACTCATACGAGTAATCAATGCAACGAGAGAACTAACAAAACGCGCTTATATCCGAAAGAGCAGATTCCGAACAACCACTATACATCGAGACATCAAATAGGAAAAATCGGATATCCTTATTAACAAAGTACGATGAAGGGATGCTAAGCTTAAACATAATGAAATCCGAATAAATAACGCGCGAGACAAATAGCACCTCTATAAAAGCAATACTAGGTATCCGTAATTACTAGATAGAAGAGAAACTTACTATCTATACAACTCAACTTAACATATCCTCCAATTAGGGTAAGAGAATAATTCTCTACCCATACCACCATCCTTCTCATGAATACACATATATATAAAAAAAATTATTACACTACCACCTTACATTCAAACACAAATAAATGCAATCATGGCATAATCTACGTATAGTTGAGCCTTTTATAATTGTGTTTGCCACCATAATTATAAGTGTCTCCTTTCACACGTGTACTTACTTCCAAGATCACCAATATTAATCATAATTCACATATAAGCACATATTCCACATTGCACATCTTAAACCACTCCAACTTAACACACATAAAAGATGCTCCATCAAATAACTACTTACTTATATCAAATTGAAATCGAAACGACATAAAGGAACGAAAGTCTCGCAACGACTTCCAAAATACGAAATATCCGAAAGAAATAATCAATAACAACATGACGAGGTAAAGGACGGGATAAACTTATGCTGGGCCTCACTTGGGTTTGACTTTGCCTCTGCAAGAATCACCCGACTCTGCGGGTCCAGCCCTATTACGCGCATCCGACAAACGATCAACTATCCTATCTCCTTCGGTTCCACAAGAGGCTCCTTATAACGCTTAAGTCCAGTTGGGAAAACGGTTCCCCAACGAGACTTCTTACGGGTGAGGGAAAAACATAGCTAAAATACTAAGAAAGTAATACATATTATATCAAATAATGGTAGACAAAATAACTAAATGAAACTTATCAAAATATAAAATATATAAGCTATGCAAAAAATAGAGGGGAAGCATAGCAGTTATAGCATTAAACACTTAAGCCCTAAATGCATCTACATGAAGGACCCCTAGGTTATAGTCTAGGCTCAACCACCTACTTCTCTATAACCAAAGGCTCTGATACCAATCTGTCACACCCCGCCAAGGCGGAAACGCGAGGCGTAAACAAGAATGGATATCATCATAACACATGGTGTCTATATAGAGAATACTAAAATGAAAACTAAAAGTAAGCAAAGAAACAAAGTTCATAACAACCCAAAAACCTAATGGTATCTTTTATAATGAAAAAAGAAGTCTCGTCAATAAATGACATGCAAAACATAATCCAAACAATTCATGCAAACGCATTTATTCAAAACAGAAAGCATAAATAAACTCCAAGCATCCTACGGTCTCTTCTAGCCACTTCGCTCTATCTTAGCACCATTAAGCTCAATACGAAAAATGATGGCCCCCCCTTAAAAGTCAACATAAAGTTGAGCAAGAATCATAGGTTTACGACATACAACAATATCCTAAAATAAACTTTCAATTAGCTGCTGCAATTACCAAAACAATTCATGACACCAATTAACAACAACAGGACAGAACGTGCCCATGATCCACAATCATATCAACTACATATGTGCGCTACATGGCCTCATATTAGCTCACACAGTCTTACCACCATCACACCTCGTTTTGCATAATTAATCCACAATACCAAACATATCATATCGCAACAGAACGGGACGGAACGTGCCCACGATCCAATACACATAACTACAACAAGCTTAAAAACATTTTAACATGACAACAAGAATCATTCTTACCCCAAAATAACATGAGAAAAAGGGGCTATGAAACTCACCTTTGCTTAGCTTCCAAAAAAAAAAAAAAGATAACAACAAAAAGCTTCCATGTCTCTTAGGTTGAGTCCCTTTCGATCAAAGCTTGCAATTAGTTCAGATGGATTATTATTCCCTCATGGAAGATCATCCACAACTTGATACCTGCCAAATTCAAACAAATGATAGTAGCGTTGGCCAAGGATAACATTTACAACTATTATCACAGTTGCAAAAGTTAAAGATAACATCTCCAGTCAAAGATTAGCCATAACTTTGATGATAGTTTAATGGATATTATATTTGTAAGATGACAAAGAAAATCACAAGCAAATGACATATGTAAATTTGTAAAATTTACATATAAAGGCATGAAACACATAGCTTCCTCAGCCATACGATAGATCCATGATGTCCTTTTGGTATCGAGTAACAACGTAAATTCTTTTATGAAGTCTAGTCAATAACTTTTTTAGAATCTGGATTGTTGTCGTCCATGTGTGTCTCCAAATGGTTCTCGGCTAGTAGTTCTTTAATTCGTTGCCTATAATTCTTCTCAAAACTACTGATGTACACTAATATTGTTGTAATCCAAGGGATACCTATTCAATCACCATTAACAATCATAATCAATTCGTTTTCATGTAATGATAGTTAGGATCATAATCAAAGAAAAATATATTTTCTCTTTAATACATCAAATTCACATACACGATCTTCTTTATCTCCATTTACATGTTGCAAATGGTGCCTGTTATAAGTCTAAGATCCTTCATGTTCACAAACATACATAGGCCGATCATCTATATCAGCTGATCTATAGCAAGAAAATAACATAAAAAACATACCTTGTAGCAACATGTGCAGTGTAAACTTAACATGCACAATCAAATAAACAAACAGGTTAACTATTAGCTATAGATAAATTTAAGATTCATTCATTTACCTACATTCTCAATATAGTAAGCTAGATAATAACAAATATACAATATTAAATAAAGTATTAGTATACATCGGAGTCACATACTTGGATATCATGCTTTATGTATATGACAGAGCTTCTGTCATAGGATGAGAAATTACCTCCATTTGATGATGAATTTCTTTCGCACACAAATTCAACCCTAATTTCAAGAAAACATAGGAGTTAACAAAAACCCCAAATTAATGAAATTAAAAACATTAAAAACTATAGAAAATCAAAAAATAAATCTTACTACAGTCAATTATCCAATCTTGAAAATTAAAATCTGGTGTTGGTATCTTTAGGGTTTTTTAGATCATTGTATGCGTTTGTGAGAGTGTTTCATAGGTATTATAAATCAATTATTTTAGTGTCAATTGTTTTATGAATCTGATACTAATTTGATGATTTTTCTAGGGTTATGATGACATCAAATAACATTACTTTTATAGCATCATTTATCTCATGTAAATAACACATTTTGTATAATTACTGCAAAGAATTGTTACTTAATCGTTTATATTTGAGAATTACAGTAATTATGGAGTACTTGGTGAAGATTAGCAAAAAGGCACACATTTTGGAGCTTAAACGAAGACATTTGAAGATTACTCTTCTGACATCTAATACGCCGTATCCATCAAGAAAGATACGACGTATCTGTGCCTGCACTTCACAAAAGACCACAAAGGATACAAGATCAATATGCCATATCCAGGGAAGACCAATACGCCATATTCAAGCTATGAAAATAAAATATTCTGGAAGATATCGAACGTGGTCCCTACTCCAAGAAACCCCCGATATGCCGTATTGACCTTAGTCAATACACCGTATCGACCATATTCCAGACCTTATAAATAGAAAACTCAAAAATGAGTTTTCAGTGTGCTAAATCATATTTTTGATACCTAAACTACAATAGTCAATTTTCAAAGGAGAAGAAGAGCAAAAGAGGTCTTGCAACGTAATTAATTCCATAGGAAACAACTTGTAATCTCCTATACTTTTGTAATCGTTCAGTTTTTGGTATCATTCGTTAACTCGGTTAGTTTACCTTGGCTAAATTATTACTTTTGTATTGATTATGACGTTTGAAGGCTAATACCTTCGGGTATTAGCCATTATTATGAAGATCTGAATGTTTGGTTTGTTTATCTCGATTGCTTAATTTATCGTTGATTGCTTGTTTATGTTTTCAGTTATATCTTGTTTACGTGCTTTTGTATGCGCTATCTATTTCAAAAGATCTAGTGATACGGACCAAGTAATCTAGATGCCGGGATGGCTCTCCATATAGTGATTTATACATCTAGACCAATAGGATCACAAATAACAACCTATCTTTGCCCTTAGATTGTGAGCTTAGTTGGACCAGCAGGTGACCTAGGGATCAACGAGTACGTTCTCAATTAATTGGTAAAGACTTGGTTAGTGGACTACTAGTGTATGAATTGCCATTAAGCAGTAAGTGGGTAAAGTCTCTATGAGCTAGGGAATAACAAGATCACCATTGCCTTAATCCCTAAGATAGATTATAATCAGCAAAAAAGGATGCTTTATGCGGATGCGTTTAATTGTGACAGAATTCTACGTATCTAGGTTTAAGGAAGAAGTATCGCCTTAATCTTAAGAATGATATGCCGCCTCGAGATAAGTAATCATTGCACTAAATAAACAAACCAACGTTCTGATTGGATTAATAATGGTTAATACAGTTTTCTTATATTTGGCTAAACCGCTCTTTTATCTTCTGTTAATTTGCTTGCGTGTGTTTTAGTTTCCTAAGTTGATTTTAGTCACCACAAAACCCGTGCCAGTCTCTCAGGCTGAAAAATCCCCTTATCCGTTAGATTTAGGTTTAACATAGGTTTAGCATAGGTTTAACATAGAATAGAATTAACTTAGTTTAGATAACCAAAATATTAATAAATTGAAAGATTGTTTCTCGCTCTTAGTGATCGACACCCTACTTACCATGAAACTACCACTGATCGGGTACACTGCCCGTTAAAGTGTTGTTTTTGGTTAAGTCGGCAAAATATAAATTTAAAACTTGAAATCATAAAATTACAACCTCACAACGACACATCTGGAACATATTCCATGTTTATACCTTTTTGATTCCTGGATGCCTTTGATTGCAATTGGGATTATAAACACTAAGGTTTGCTCGTTTTTGGGGGAAAAAGGGTATGAGAGATTTTTTAGTTAAGATTCAAACTTTTATATAGGTTGAGGGGGGGGACCAGTAATATTATTAAAAAAATAAAATATATGACGTGTCGTTTGGTCAACGAAGTCAGCCGGTAACAAGCGAACATATTACCGATATGTGAACAAATTTGAAACTTTCATTATGTAAATAGATAATGTTGATCCCACTTGAATAGATCTTGCTTAGCTTGTAAAAGGCTTAGTTGTATTGAATAAATCCAAGACAACTATGATAGAAACTTTGATTGAATATATCAAAGACTATGCAGAATCTAGTCTATGATACTAAGAAGAATTCTAATGAAAACAGTAAAAAACAAGATTAATAACAATAGTTTATCAAACTTTCAGCCTCAATATAAAATGAACACTCTTAATAGTGTTAGGGTTTACAAAACCTTGAAGATATGAATATCAAAGATGTGTTTTTAACATTATGCCCTAGGATCTCCTTTTATACACCAAGGAGTCTTACAAGCCTTACAATACTTTCTTAAGTTATCATGATCTTTTCTATAATGCTATCCAGTTCTTCAATAATTGCTGCTCTGCTAGCTTCTTCTTGTGCAACTCTTTCTTTTTGCATTCTTTCCAACTTTGTTTGTTCTTCAGCATGTATTCTGAGTGCCAATTCTTCATTAAGTGCAATTTGATCTTTCTTCTTTAATGGCTTTTTAGGCTCAACCATTTTTGCCTTGCCTTTGTCTTTTGCTTGTAGAAGTTGTGATGCTTGTGAAGAAGAAACTATTGATGTAAATGTAGGTGCTTGCTCCTCCTGATCATGAAAGACAATTCCTTTTGTCTTTGTTCTTGTGCTGGCAACGGCAGTAGTAATTATTGTGGCAGAAGTTGTAACAACCTTTGGTTTAGCTGCTTTGATCTCTATCAAGGTCTGAGCCAGAGTCAACTCATCAACAGTTGTTGTAGCACTGGCAGTAGTAACTACTTCACCAACAGTAGTAACTGGATCAGCAGCACTAACGGGAGATGAGCTTGTAGTCTTAGCAGCATTAACTATAGGCTCTTCAAACACCTCATCACCATTAAGAACATTAGTATCAAACATCAAGTCTTCATCATTTCTTTCTTGAGTCTCATCAATCAAGGTCACCTCTGCATCATCATCAAGATCAGCTATTTTCCTCCCCAGTGTTTGGAATTTCTTTAACTATCTGCATGCTTTGCTTTTGCGTTTTTGATTCTATTTGTGATCAAAAAATTGCTTATTTTTCTATGCATCATTTTATTGCAATTCTTCTTTTTTTTTGCATCCTCCTGAGCACCTAAACTAACATCATTAGAGAATTCTACCCTGCTAGTTGAACCAACCTTCCTTAACCTTTTAAGCCCTGAAGTTTCTGACTTCCTTCTCTTTTCCAACTGCTTAACTCTCTTCTTTAAACTAGCAATCTCCTTTGCTTGAGCAGTCTTTGCTTCCTCCAAATCAAGAACCTGCTTTTGTAGTTTGGTACATAAACTCATCAATTCAGTAAGTTGCAATCTATCCTCACCACTTTGAGGTGGATCACAGGAAGGGGTAGATATAGGTTCCTCATTAGTAGCCTCATCAGGGATAGGCTCTGTAGGACCACTGTCCTTCCTCTGTTTCCTTTTGGACTTTTTCTTTTAAGGTATAGATGATGATGGTTGAGTAATAATGGGTATGGAATGGGAATTAGTAGAGGAGCATGAATATCTTCACAATGTCTTTCTAGAGGCTTGATACCATCTTAGTTTAATAGAGGGTGATTCTCCTAGAGAAACCTTTTCCTTCCCTCTTCATATTAGCAAAAATCTTCTTTGTATGGGAAGGTGTAACATAAATCCCTTTATGTTTGGACATTCCTTCAACTTGTTTGTCCAGGAACACTTGCACAAACCTTGGATACATAAGAAATTTAACCCCACCCTCTAAGTTCTTCATCATATTATCAAAAATTGTACTTAGAAAAAAGGTTTTTTTAATAAAAAATAAAAAACAAATTTTTTTTTTTTTGGTTTATAGCATGCAACAGATGATAACAGATGCCATAGTGCTACTTAACATTAATTCCATGCTGTAGTCTTAGCCTAAGGCTTGAAGAATGTATGGATAAGATATTTACATTGGGGATGAAAATAAGCTTATAGACTGTACGCTTTTGTGTAAGATTTTCTTACCCTATGAGTGTCAGCTGTTCAAAAATTACATCATTTGGTAGACATTCAGTCCCTTCAACATCTTCTAACATAAGATCACTTCTTACACTCTTCTCAGTAATGATCACATTCTTCTTATCTACTAGGGCTTGTATCTGGCAATCCTCATTAATGTTCTTAGCCTTAGCAGTTACCCAGAACTGTTTAATGTATGATTTTCTTATACTATACGGATTAATCGTTAATTGCATATTTTTAGAACTTGCATTCAGAAATCAATAATGCCTTAAACCCATTACATTCTTTCCTGGTTTCTCCAAAAATGCAACCAAATTGTGAGTTTCAGCAAACTTTGGGGTCGACATTGTGATGGGTTTTGATGATTAAAGATGAAATTGAGTTAGGGTTTATGATTAGAGAGTATAGCAAAGTGTAAAATCAAACAAATGAGTGATTGAAACCCTTAATCGAAGTATTTATGAATTCACCTCAATTTAACATTATTAACTATAAAACTGGACAGCATTAAGTTAAGCCTAACAGTATTAACTAACCCAGCAGTAGTAAGTTATGCCTGGCAGCATTAACTAATACTTGAAGTAGTAAGTTTATGCGTAGCAGCATTAACTTTGAGTCACCAGTATTAACTTCAATTTCATTCCAAAAAGCATTTCCATCATCAGTTTTGATTCCCACAAGCTCTCTCTTTCTGTTTTTAATCTTACAATATCTCTCATTTCTTTTCTCACCAATTTACTTTATCTGTTTTATATCACACAGCTCGCTTTCTATTTCAGATCACTATATCTCTCAATTCTTCTAGCTCACCCAATTCAATCTTTCTATTTTTGTTATGATAACTCAAGACGCCCTTTTCAGGCAATTTTTTTTCATACAAATTCCGTCAAATCCTTTAGTTTCATGTGTCTCTCCCCATTTCCAAGTGTGTTAACTCTTAAGTGAGGTGGATTATTGGACTGTTTAGATGCAGCCTCAACTCTATTTTGAGCTTATGCACCCCTAATATGGTATCTGGCACCCTAGGACCCACTATCTGAACCAAGTTCCCTGAGGAAACAGATTCATAAGTGTTACCATGGGATTAGGGTATATTTATTTTACAATGTCCCCCTGCTTGCTTCTAAGTCTAGAAGCAGTAGTGGCAGCCTTTCCATTCTGTCTTCACTCTTAATGATTAGTCTCATCTGATACAAAGGGAATAGGTCCACTAGACTGAGATATCTTAATGGCCCTTTTGGCTTTCCTAGGTTTTTGAGACTTTTTGGATTAAGATAATGATGGAACAGTAATTGGTTCAAGATTAGATAGTAAAGCAGTTGTAGATGTGTGTTGCGGTTCAGTGGGATTTCCTAACCCTTTACCCACTTATGCTTGTAGTTATGCAGCATTTCATTTACATTACAGAATCCTTTATGTTAATCAGAGCTTCATAAGTAAACACAAATACCTCCCCTCAATTCAATTTACTTTCAGAGTGTTAAGCATTCTAATACTTGAAATCAGATATTGAAATATGCTAACATCAAATGCCTTTGTGAGAAAAACCAAAAACATTGTAATCAGTGTGAATCTTGATTACTTGAATTAATCTCTTCTTATATGAATCCCTGATGAAGTGATGTCTAATTTCAATGTGTTTAGTCTTTGAATGAAACACTGGATTCTTAACTATGCAGATTATGCTTTCATTGTCAATGAAAATCTTGGTGTTCATAAAGTTGTATCCATAATCAAGCAATTGATTTTAGATCCATAACACATGTCCACAGCAATTAGCAGCAGCAAAATACTCTGCTTTAGTAGTGGAGTTGGCAACTATAGTCTGCTTTTTACATTGCCATGAAATTAACATTCTTCCAAGAAATTGACAACCTCCTGTTGTGGATTTCCTGTCTAAGCTAGCACGAGCATAATCACTATCAGAAAAAGCCTCCAAGTTAAATGGTAAATCTCTAGGATACCAAAGGCCCAATTTAAGATGACCTTTTAAGTATCTAAAAATTCTCTTCACAGCATGAAGATGTGAAGTCTTTGGTGTAACTTGGAACCTTGCACAAGCACAAACAGCAAACATTATGTCAGGTCTAGAAGCTGTTAGGTACATCAATGATCCATTCATGATTCTGTTTAAATAAACTCCACATCTTGAGTTTATTCATCTTGAGTAATGCTTTGTTAGTCTCCATAGGAGTGCTTGCTGTCTTTAAAGTGGCAAAATCAAACTTCTTCAAAATATTAGTCACATATTTATCTTGGCTAATGAAGATTCCATCATCTTTCTATTTTACCTGCAATCCTAAGTAGAAAGTGAGCTCCCTCATAGAACTCATCTGAAATCTCTTGTGCATCATCTGTTAACTTCAGTACATAAAGACTATTTGTAGACCAAGATTGATTGCATCTCATTACACCCTGCTTAACAGGATATCACCTTTGTCCTTCTTGATAAACAAAGTTTTGTCTATAGTCCCTCTTCTAAATCCATTTTCTAATAAATAGGTAGATAAAGTCTCATACCAGGCTCTAGGAGCTTGATGTAAACCATATAAAGCATTTTCTACCTTGTAAAATTTATTAGGGAACTCTGGATCTTCAAACCCTAGAGGCTGGCACTTGGAACACATAACCTCTTTTCTAATTGTGCCATACAAAAACTGCAACTATTTTCATCCATTCTGATTAAACAATGAAGTTTATGAATGAGGCATAGGTAAGAAAAGCCTTAATTGCTTCATCCTAGCAACTAGAGAAAAAAATTCATCTTAATCTATACCTCTCTTCTTGAGGTGTAACTTGTACTACCAGCCTTCCTTGTTTCTAACCACATACCTCTATCATCATCTATTGTTTATGTACACCATTTAGTACATTTCCATCTTGACATATGGATAAATTCAACCAAGTCCAATCCTTCTGTAATCTAACTGTAGAAGCTATTCCTCATTGCTTCTTATCCAGCTTGGATCTGTCAAAGCTTGATCACCCTTTTTGGGTTCTACTTGTGATAGAAAACAAGCAAACAGACAATTTTGAAAATCTTTATGGTTGATTCTCTGTTGCCCTGAACTAAACATACCATGTTCAGTCACACTCTTTGTCATTCTTCTGGTTTGAGGTGCTGAATGTATATCTCCAATGATTTGTTCAAGTGGATGATCCTTGTGAAGTCTGATAGTTGGAATAGGACTGACAGGTATAAATGTATTTAAGTTGTTCATGTCAGCCTCTGCACCAACATCTTCATCATCATCTGAATAGGCAATTTCTTCCAAATTAGGCATATTTGGATCATCATCACATCCATAGACTATATTCTCATGAGCAGCATTATCCTCTAAGCCAGCAGCATTAACAGTTGAACTAACAGTATTAACATTGTTAGTGTTGTTTCCATCACTAGCAGTATTAATGTTGTTAGTGTTGTTGACATTTGCATCCTTTTCTTGATTAATTCTTGGCTCTTTTGTTTTCTTCGGAACTCCTATTTCATTCCCTGGATCTTTAGAATCCTTCTTTTCCTCCTCCCTTGATGGTTTGAATCCATCATCAGGAGAATCCTTTGAACCTTTAGAGAGTGATTGATCAGATGTCAACAATGGTAGCAGTATATACTCTTGACTAGATACTGTCTTTTTCCTAGCTTGACCTGCATCAATGTTTTCTTTGGTACCTGCATTACCATTAGTTTGATTCCCTGCAACAACTGGCTTATAATTCATAGATTTTGTTATAGCACTATAATCAAAAAAGCTATTAGGTCATTCATGCAATATTAGGTGTTTTTCTTCATAAACTTGACATGCAGGTTCTCTTCTACATCCTAGTCTTAACTATTAAATCCTGAATGCTTTGCTTATTGTAGAATATCCTACATAGAACCCTTCATCAGCCTTTCCAAGCAAACTTGCCTAGGTGATCTATGGTATTAGGATTGTAACGGACACCCTATTGGTCGCATGAAGTTAAGGCAGGTTTTTCTACCTAGTAAAGTTCATGAAGGGGTCTTTATTGTGAGCTTGATGACTAACACCCTATTATGGACATAAAAAGCAGTATTAGCTTCAGCCCCTAGATGGGTTTTGTTGGCAATTTTGATTCAGCTAGCATAGTTAGCAGCCTATATTAGTCGTACCTATTTTCCTTTCTGGTACTCTAATTTTTGTGGATTCCTAGAAACACTAAATTCCTCTTAATACCTTTATTTCACAGAAAAGATTTATATGACCTATTCTTGTATCAGTTCATTTCAATTCTAATCACTTTCACCTTGTGGTCATATTAGATAATCTATGCAATTATAAATGTTTTAAGGATTTCATAGTTTTCATCCTTAGTGGCTAAGAAAGAAAGAAAACTCAACTAAACCTTTATAGTCAATCTGTGACAACTAGCGTAAATCTTTTTCATTAGCTCTTAACAATTGTTAGGCCAACAAAGTCCATATGAACATTTGTAAAGGTTGGCTGATTGAGCTTATAGTCTTGGTCTTACAAGAGGCTTTATGTTGCTTTTCTTTCTGACAAGCAAACACATTATGATTATTCAAAATATTTGAAGGTAACTCTTACTAGGTTTCCCCTTACTAAGTTTGTTACATAGTTTCGAAAATTATATGACTAAGCCTCTTATGCCAAAGATTCTGATTCATTAATGTAGCTTTTCAAAGTGACAAGTTAGACTCCTGATAGGATACAATATTTCTTTAAATCAACACTGTCATGTTATCTTTTTCTAGGAACTCTAAGCAAGACTTGATTTTCATCAAGTAGCTTAAAGTAGGAGATAAAACAACACATTCAGTGTCTGTAAATAAAGAACACTGTTTTTTTGTCACACATTTGTAGAGACACTAAAATGGTTAAATTAAGCTCCTTTAACAGAGTACACATCTGTAAAATCCATTTACTGTAATGATTTTACCTTGTAACCTGCGATTATACACCTTAGATCTCCTCCAAAGGCAACAAATCCACCATCAATTTCTTTATAATCTAAGAGGTAAGACTTGTTTCCAGTCATGTGCCTAGAGCATCCACTATCAATGACTCCTTTTTCTTGCAATTCTAGCTGTGGATTGCCCTGCACAAAAACTAAGAGAATCAGGCTCTCTTGGGGACCTAAGCTATTACAGACTTGGATCTGCCTTGTGCATTAACATAATCAAATCTTTTAAAGTTCATTGATGCACCATTGTGTCTGGAGACATGGTCTAAAACTTTTTGCTTTGGTCTCCAAACCCAACATGCTGAGGCCTTAACAGCGTTAGCCTCATTACTTACTACTGCTTTTGGCCCAACAGTAATAACATTTTCCTTAACAGTATTAACTTTTTCATTGAAATTATTATTCTTATTTGATGTAAACATGTTAAATGGCCTTCTAATCATGGATTGTGCTAATTAAAATACATTTAATACTGGCCTTTGAACAATTTACTATGGTTTTGGGTAAGCAGTATTAATTGGTCTGGCAGTATTAACTGATATTGCTGCTCTTGAAGAGTTTTGCCTAGCAGTATTAAGTGTTTTAAGGCTAGGATTTCATTAACGACTGCTCTTGGGAACAAAATTTCTTTTAGTTGAGGGTGATGAGTAGTCATTCTTTGAGAATTTTGATGATTCACTTCTCAGCGTTGTTCCATACAGGTTTTCCACCATTTTTTTTCATAGAAACACACTCTTGATCAAATGGTTGAACTAACACATACATAGCAAGCCTTTTATTAATTCAAAATTATTCTTCGATTTCTGAGTCATCGAATTATTCCAGTTTCTCTGGTTACCTCTAGGACGTTGACTGTTTTTTCCTAAGGTATTTAGCTTGCTTATCATTCTCTACCTTCTTAACAGACTTCTTAGGTGTTTTCACATGCTCATTAGATTTAACAAATTTTACTTTAGGAAAACTAGATTTTCTCTGTTTAGACTTAGACTCAGTCTCATTTTCATCCTCACTGTCAAATATCTAGTCTTCAATAAGTGGTTCACCAACAGACTTAGGTTTTGACTCACTAGTCTTAGCTTCACTTGTTGTAACATTAGGTATACTAGTTACTAACTACTAAAACTTATCTCTCATAACAAAGACCAAATCAGAATTTTTGAGGGGCATGAAGTTCCCAGTATAGGGATAAGGAACAACATGATACCCTTCACTTGTTTTGTACCTATCATTCTCCTGACTATCTAACACTTGACTATCAAACCCTACACCCCCACCCCCCCCCCCTCCCCCCCCCCCCCCACACCAGTCTTGAACTTATCACTTACTTGAGTCTCTAACAGTTTGCTTAGATTCTTAGATGAATTTTCAAACTTCTCTAAGGTAAGTTTTAAATCATCTTTTTCTTTTTTAGCTTTTTCAAATTTCTTTCTAAGCTCTGTTAGTGCATTATCTCCTAATTTAATATTAAGTTTTAAAATCTTTATGTCCTCTTCAAAAAAAAACTCATTCTTTTTATACACATCTAGTCTAGCCTCTACAGATTCTAGACCTGCTTTATAAGCTCCTACATTTAATTGAGACTTATTAAAATCTTTTGTCAGATTATCATAATGTTCTTTGAGAGTTTCATAAGATTTTAAACATGCTTTAGAACAAGTAGATACCTCAGAATCTGAGCTTGAAGAACTTGAAGAACCTAAAGATGTATATGCCATAAGTGCAAAGTTTGTAGGTCCTTCTTCAGCCTGGTCACTCCAGTCATACCCAAGTCTATCTTGAGCCACTAAAGCTTTTGTCTCTGTTGTTTCCACTATCACATTCCTCCTTACATGTTCTCTGTTCCTGTTCTCCCTTGGAGCCCTACACTCCCTTAAAAAGTGGCCCCTTTTATGACAGTTATAGCATTCCACCTTTGATTTGTTAAACCCTATGGTCTCAGAACCATTGGCACTAATCTTCCTTCCAGTCTTATTTAGAAATCTTCTGGCTCTCATGGTCAGCATAGCCATCTGCCACTTTAGATCCATCTCTTCTAAGTCATCAGCATCAATCTGTTGTAAGTCCTCATCATTTAATTATGGACTGTTAGATTGGTTTGCAAAGAAAGAATAGATCACAACATCACTCATACTATCAGTATTGGCAGAGTTAGAACCATAAGCTTGATTGGAACTGCCAGAGTTATTAGAAGACACAAAAGCTATGTTTTGTGTGTTTTGGCTTGTGCTAGATGACCCCATGACTTCAGCTTCATAAATCTTCAGATTTTTTACAAGTCATCTATGCTTAGAGTTTCTAAATCAAGTTTGTTCCTCCAGATCAAGGTATGAGTCTTCCATTCTGATGGGAGACTTCTTAATAACTTTAGATTCATATCTTCTTGAGAAATAGTTTCACCCAAAATCTCTAGCTGACTGATAAGCTTTTGAAGCCTATTATAGGTTTGATCAAGTCCTTTTAAGCTTGATCCAATGAAGTTATCACACTGTTTCTTTAGAAGTGTCTTCTGAGTTTTCTTTGACTCCTTATTACCTCCAAACCTCTTCTCAATTGCCTCCATCAGTGACTTGGAATTTTTGTAGAGTTTAACTTTAGTTGATGTTCATTTGGAAGAGCCATCAACAATGTACCTCTTGCCTTTAACTCATTCTTTCTTGCTAACTTTTCTTCTGTAGTTGTAGGAGGATATGTATGCTCAACACCATCAACAGTTCTCTTTGGTGGAGGTAAGTCACCATTTACTATTACTTCCCAAAGAGCATAATCCGTCATTAGGAAGTACTGTTCGATCCTCATCTTCCAAATCTCAAATTCACCTGGATTGAGCACTGGAGGTTTTGCAGCAGCAACCATTTATGCAAATACATACTCCATGTTTTCATAAACAAATAGATCTGGTATGTGTAGATTGTTTCTTCTTATTCAAAGTTTCTCAACAAGCACTTATACCACTTGTTGATCTCACTAATAAATTCAAGAAAACTATGATAGAAACTTTGATTGAATATATCAAAGACTATGCGGAATCTAGTCTAAGATACTAAGAAGAATAAGTAATAAAACAGTAACAAACAAAATTGTATAATACCAAACTTTAAGCCTTAATATATTAATACGAACACTCTTGATAGTGTTAGGGTTATACAAAACATTGAAGCTATAAATGACTAAATATGAAAAATGAGATGTATGAACTACATGCCCTGGGGTCTCCTTTTATACACCAAGGAAACCTAATGGGCTTACAATGAGTTTTTTACTCATACATATCTTTTCCTAAAATATCTCATACATATCACTTTAGCAGTACTAAAATAGACTAACAGTACTAACTAAGTCTAACAGCAGAAACTCTTCTAGCACTAGTAACAGTTGTACTGGCAGTACTAATATTACTCTAACAGTAGTAATGACTTCGAACATTTTCTTTGATCTTAAGCAACAGCAGTAACCACAACTAGCAGTAGTAACTTGAACCAGAAGTAGTAACAGTTAAGAATCCTTTTATTCCTAACAATATACTTCTTCTTCCTTCATCTTCATAAATATATAGCACATTGGCTATAATTGTCATCATTTTTTCGATGACTTATTCTTTTTTCATTTTCAACCTCCTTTTTTCATTTTTATTTCACATCACATCAACCCCATACTTTGCATAAACATACACCAAAAAAACACAAATAAGAAGCTGCAGTCTCCGTCTTTGTCGGAATGGCACACAAAAATGGCAAAGTCTGGCTAACTACTAATCATAAAAAATAATGCATCATACCAAGCAATAGCAACCCACCATTTAGACTTTAACAAAGGGTAGGCTAAGGTTTAAAGTTTAAAATATTTTTTTGCTTTTTTTAATAGATGTAATAGAAACGAAAAGATTGGATCAACATGTGTTCTAAAGGTATCTAGCACTAAAAGTAAAATAACCATCACAATTCCCTTGGTAAAGCAAACTATTGAATCATAAAATTAAATATCTCCGCTTTAAATTTTATTTGATCATCGATGTTCTTTATTTTGGTATCACTTGTCCTGCAGAGGACCGAAAATTACTACTTTTCTAAAATGACCAAGATTCTCGCGCATATATGTGAGCGAGTTACATGAGTAACACGTGTGTGGACGAGAATAAAAGATGAAAAATATCAAAACAAGTGTGGGCCCAAGTTTGATACTCGCTTAAATATGTGAGCGACTTTCATATATTTAAAAAAAGTTAGTGGCTTTGGTAAGTGTGCCAGAATTAATTTGTTTTTAGGGTTTAGGGTTTTTGTTTAGGGTATAGGGTTTTTATTTAGGGTTTAGGGTTTTACGAAAGTGATTAGGTGCCCACTTTGTGAACGTTTTAGCATATGTATATGTTGTATAAAATTTTGGTGTTTTGGTGATTTGTGTTCTAATTGATGAGCGCTACATAAAGAATTAAAATTTGTGAGAAATAGAGTTAATATGAATAAGATATCATGTTTTAAAGTGTGTCACTTGAGTGTATTTGCAATTTTTTTGTTGTTGTTATGTTCTGTACATTTGTATGATTCTATTTCTGTAATTTGCAAATTCGTAATTGAAAACATAAAACTAACATTATTCATTCAAAGCATTACAACATAGGAAACACCACATGTACAAGAGTACATGACCAACCTTATTTAGACGATTTGATAACATAAAAACTACAACAAACAACAACAAATATGATTAGCAAGATGGTGTTAAGCAATAAAGCTTTTAGATTTCTTTGTAGGCGTTGATGAATTCTTTCTTTTCTTCCATGCTTCTAAGCAACTTGCCCCTGTCCATTCTTAATTTAACAGCATTTCTCATGTCAACACCTGTCATTCTCTCTAGGGCGTAGCGACCGTAGTCGATAAGTGGGTGATCTGGCAGCGACTTCAGCCTGTTAATTTTTGGCCTACGCGTCGTAAATCTATCTGTAAAATGATGCATCAAGTTCAACATTCGTTCCTCCAAAAAAGACTCTTCATCATGTGCTTCTTGGAGTGTCATAAGGACAGTTAATCTAACATCATTTGGGTTAGTAACCATTGTAGTAGGTGAAATTAAAGTAACAATTTGTTTGGTTGATAAATTTATTTTAAACTAAGATTTCTTATCTCATTATATAAGGTATGAATATACGACATTTCCATTCATTAGTCTTATCAATGTTAGTAAAAAGTAAATGAATTGTCAAATCATGTCATTAGTCGCGTAGAATTTTAAGCGATAAACAACACTGTCATTCATTAGTCTTATCAATGTCAGTAAAAAGCCACATTTCTCATTATTATATTGGATGCCATGGTAAAAAATTAATTATTTTTTACCCATAAATACCTAGTATCTTAAACCCATTACATAAAATCACTCCAACTCAAAAATAAAATATCATTTAGTCTCTTCACACAAGAAACACTATGGCCACCGACCCAAAAGACGTGCAACGATGTACCATTAGGACACTAAGGGAAGAACTACTAGCAGATGTGACTTTAGCAAACAATTTGTTGCTAGAGTTGAATCGCTATCTTGACCAACTCAAGAACCGTGAACCAGAAATGTTGAGGCTGGAGGCCCTTGGAAACCATCCCCTAATCAAGTTCGGTGTGACTACCATGGATAAGTCGGCACGCGCCGATATGATGAACTCTCAAAACTTGATGTCTACTAGAACCGACTTGATGAGAACCATTGCTGAGAAGAAAGAACTTCTTAGGAGTTACAGAGCAATGTAGTATGAAGCATGTTTTAGTTATTATATCGTACGCTTATGTTATTTAATTCCGTTTGTTGTTTAATTTCATATGTTTTTATTTCAGTATGTTTTATGTTTTATGTAATCAGTATGTTTTTTAAATAAATAAAATTAATTCCTTAAATAAAATGAAGAAAATAAATAGTACGAATAAAAAGCAAATGATTAACATTATCCAATCAAAGTAATACATAATAGAAAACACCACATGTGATCTAGGAGATTTCCAACCTTATTTAGCCGACTTGAAAACATAAAAACTATAACAAACATCAACACACATGGGTGGCAAGGTGGTGTTAAGCAACATGATTCTAGAATCTATATTGCTATGTAATTATTAATTAAATTTTGCTTCTCAGCAATGCTTCTCAACAATTCTTGTGTTGCTCTCTTCAAGTTGTTTGCGGTACGTATAACCGCTTCATAGGTCATGAGTAGAGTATGTAAACAGTAGCTATTAAGGCTCATTATTGGCATTTTATGCAACATCGTCATTTGTATTTCACGGCTACGCATTTGCTTAACATAACGAGTCAAGTCGCACAATAACTTATTTGCTAGTGTGACATCAGCTTCAAGTTCACTTTGTAGTCTTCTAAGAACCGTTTTACGTATTTCATTTGCAGAATAAGCCATAGTTTTTTAAGTTGAAAGAATTTGTGTGTGTAAGACTAGAGTGTATTGTAAATGAAAATGTATGTTATATAGGGAAAAACTTTATCAATGTCTATAAAAGGCAAATGAACTGTCAAATCATGTCATTGAGTAGTCTTTATCAATTGTCATTGAGTAGTCTTTATCAATTGTCATTGAGTTGTTTTATGAATGTCAGTACTTAAGTATTGAATTATCCTGGTTGGAATAATGTGTGTACATTGAAAAGACATTATTAATACATATGTGATACATATTAAGTGATATCAATATTAGTACATACAATTCTTCCATATTGGTTTTTGACGTTGAACTTCTTTAGTTTCCTCGTTCTCAAAGTGTTCTTGTTCCACCCATTCAACCATTTGATCGAAAGTGTAATCATTTTGTGTTACCTCCCTTCTTTCGTCTTCATTGTCACTTGTGTAGTCAGTTATTTCATAATTTCTGCCAAGCTAGCATTTGGGCATATATATTTGGCCATAATAAAATTGACACCGATGTGGTCAATGTAAATTTCCAATTTGCCTTGTGCTGTAGATATATCAAACATCACATGCATATCATTGTTATTTCTAAGTTTGACGTGATTAAAAAGC
>BQNB010005381.1:86871-102459 GCA_026074375.1 Tanacetum coccineum | reverse complement strand
ATAAAACTAAAACAAATTGAGCATAGCTCCTATTGAGCTTATATTCAAAAATTTCATTTTCTAAAAACCAATTAAACCTGTTAGTTTTTGCTTTTGAAAAAGAGTTTTTCCCTTTTTTTTACTAAAAAATGACACCAATTTTTTGGCAGTTTGACTTAGGTACAAGAATGACTCAAAACACTTTTAAAAACTTGTTTAGACACTCATATGAGGACTCAAAATAAAGGTATGAAAGGCTTTTACTCAGCTTAATCAAATAAGCTGTGTAAAGTGACTTTTGACTTAACAATTTTTTTTAGCAATCTTTTATAAAACTTAAACTACACTTTTTGCTTACAACTTTTAGAAAAACAAGCTCAAATGAGCTAAATGCACTTAGCCAAAGATGGCAAAGTGACACCAACCCATAACCATCCCATTTTGACCCATTTTGGGGTTAACCCAAACACCCCTTTATAATTTTAAAAACGGATTTTAAAACTATAAAGACTAGTTTAAGCACAAATTTTTAAAGACAAGTGTTAAACAAGCATGGTTAAGCACTAAAAAGTAAAAAGCAAAAAGAAATAAGCATTTTCATAAGCTAATAAGCAAAAAGTAGAAATAAGCTATTTTAGGCAGTTTTCACTTTAAGCATGACCTTTGCAAACTGGTCATTGCAAAAATGTGTTCCACGATCACTGATGATGGCACGAGGGGCACCGAATCTGGCAAAAAGAGATTTAAGAAATTTGCAAACTACTCGGGCGTCGTTGGTGGGGAGCGCCTTTGCTTCCACCCATTTTGACAAATAGTCGACCACCACGAGTATGTATTTGTTTCCTTTTGATGATGGGAATGGTCCCATGAAGTCTATGCCCCAAACGTCAAAGATTTCACAAACTTGGATGGAATTTTGAGGCATCTCATCCCTTTGTGAAATTTTTCCTTGTCGTTGGCACGAGTCACAATTTTTAACCAACTCGTGGGCATCTTTGTATATTGAAGGCCAAAAGAATCCGGCATCAAAGACCTTTTTGGCGGTGAGATTTGCACCGTGATGTCCCCCGGTGGGTCCATTGTGGCAAGCTTCGAGAATGTCGAGAGCTTCTTTGTCGTGCACACACCGCCGGATCATTTGATCCGCACAGATTTTGAACAAGAAGGGGTCATCCCAGAAGTAGTGTTTGACATCTTTGAAAAACTTGCTTTTCTGTTGGGATGACATTCCCTTGACAATGAAATTCCCCGCATGGTAGTTTGCGAAATCTGCAAACCATGGGGTACTATCAACACGAAGAGCAACCGATCCAAGAGTTTCGAGAGGAAATGTTTCCGTGATTTCCTTGTTCTCGAGTTTATCTTGATGAGGGATTATCATGTCTGGAAACGATGAGCGGCGGCAGATTTTCTGCTCCTTTTTGTCTCGATGCATAACATCGAAATTCTCTGAGCAAAAGGTTCCACCGCATCAGTCTTGGCCTTTGTGCATCCTTTTTAGCGAAGAGATACTTTATAGCAGAATGGTCGGTATACACTATGCTTTTGGACAAAACGAGATATGACCAAAATTTCTCAAAAGCGTACACTACGGCAAGCAATTCTTTTTCGGTCGTAGTGTAGTGTGCTTGAGCTTCAGTCATGGTTTTGCTGGCATAGTGAATTGGTTGGAAATGCTTGTTTTTTCGTTGCCCTAAGACTGCCCCAATTGCAAAGTCACTTGCATCACACATTAGTTCGAAGGGCAAGTCCCAGTCGGGAGCAATCAAAATCGAAGCCTCAGTCAATTTTCTTTTAAGTGTATTAAAGGATTCGATACACTCTTTTGAGAAGAAAAATTGGGTCTTTTTTTCAAGCAGTTGTGAGTTATTGGGACGGGTTATTTTTGAGTGAAAAGTCTTTGTATGAGAAAGTCGGTAAAAAAAACTTGGACACATGCAAGAAAGAAACCTTCGGACACCCTTTTCAACAGGATTCGGGTGGGCGAGATTGGCTACGATAACGTCAATTTTGCTCGGTCGACCCTCAATTCCCGACTTTGTGTTTTTGTGTCCAAGGAACAATGCCTTTCCTTCACCATAAAATGGCTTTTCCTCCCAGGTTTAGGACCAATTTGGTGTCTTCATACAGTTTTAAACATTTTGGTCCAAATGGGATAGGCATATCAGAGAAAGAATTCCCCGATGACTAAAAGTCATCCATATAAATTCCTTCATTTTTTCGATCATGTCGTTGGAAGATTGCCATCATTCATCGTATGGAACTGCCAGGTGATTGCATTTTAAAAAAAAAACAACGCCCAAAAGGCATGCGGCGATAGGCAAATGTTTTAGTATGGGCAAGTAAAGGTTGTCTTTTCTTGGTCCTTCGGGTCTATGGGAATCTGGAAATAACCCGAAAAGCCATCGAGGAAACAATAGAATTGGTTTCCCGCGAGTCTTTCGAGCATTTGGTCCATAAAGGGCAATGGAAAGTGGTCCTTTCGAGTGGCTTCATTCAACTTTCTATAGTCGATGCATACTCTCCACCCTGTGACCAATCGAGTCGGTATAAGATCATTTTCATCATTTTTGACGACGGTCATGCCACCCTTCTTCGGTACACAATGCACCGGGCTTACCCATGGACTGTCAGAGATCGGATAAATTAATCCGGCGTCAAGAAGTTTTCACTTCTTTCTTGATGAGACGTATGTATTTTTGGAATATACCCGCCTTTGATGCTGAACCGGCGGTTCGTTAGCTCTTCCATGAGAATTTTGTGGGTACAAAACTCTGGGTCGATACCCTTAATATCAGAAAGTTTCCAAGCGATGGCTCGCTTGTGGGACTTTAGAACCTCGATTAGAGCGGCCTTTTCCTCATTCTTTAAATCTTTTGCAATTATGACGGGCAACTTGTCGTTACCCTCCAAAAATGCATATTCTAAATGAGGTGGCAAGTCCTTGAGTTCAACCTCAGGGGGCTCATTAACTGAAGAATTTTCATTGTTTGCTTCACAAATTTTAAGATCTTTTCGAGTTTCCAGAAAATAATTTCCTTGATTGGGAGGTGGTGGTGAGGGATCACTATTAAGAATTGCTTCGAGGAGAAGAATGTCCCCATCAGGGTCATAATATGTTGGATCAACTTCCGGTAAAGTTGGATCATCCTCTATATAGCAGAAAAGAGTCGGCTTCTTCAAAAAGGAGAAAATCACTGTCCCCAAATGGAGTTAAAAGTCGGGTAAGTAACAGTGAGACGTTTTTGGATAATAGTAAGGAGTGGGGAATGCCTCGAGATCACATTTGAGAAAACAAGAAACTTCTTGAGAGTATTTTTCACAAGCCATATCAATGACGTCAATTCGGTTTGCCGAGTTCATATGATTTGTATTAGAGTTGTATCTCGAAGTTTGGTCCAGATTAAATGTAATGGCCTCTCTGCCAACACGAAGGGTTATTTCACCCTCGTATACATCTATTAATGCACGACTGGTCTTTAAGAAACTCCTCCCGAGAATTAAAGGTACTCGGGGGTCTGGCTCAAAATCGACGACCACAAAATCTGCAGGAAATTGGAACTTTCCCACGTATTACATTTGACGGTCTTCTTAGCTGATACTGATTGTTCAGAGATTGATTGGTCCGCTAGCTCTAGCGTCATGCAAGTCGGGGGTTATGTTCGGGAAGAGAGAGATTTTTCCATACGGAGTATGGCATAAGATTAATGCTTGCGCCAAGATCGGCCAAGGCGTTGCATGTATTAATCCCGGAGAATTCACATGGAATAAGAAATCGGCCAGGGTCTCCAAGTTTCTTTGGTAACTTGTTTAGGATGACTGCTGAGCAATTCTCGTTCAATGGAGTTCTAGCCATTTCACTCAACTTTTCTTTGTTTCCGATTAAAGTTTTTAGAGTCGAGGCGAATTTTGGCATAAGCATCAAGGCATCCGTAAAGCTAATTTCAAAACTCAAATCATCTAAAGGTTGCTAGCGTGATAGCTATTGTTATATGAGAACTCGACTAACGGAAAATGGTTAACCCAACCCTTTCCAAAGTCGATTGCACAAGTACACAACATATCCTCGAGAGTTTGAATAGTCCTCTCGCTTTGCCCGTCTATTTGTAAATGGTACGCAGTACTTATATCCAGACTAGGTACCAAAGCATTCTGAAGTGACCTCTAGAAATTTAATGTGAACCTAGGGTCACGATCAAAAATAATCGAGAGAGGTATTCCATGCCTCGTGACCACCTCCTTTAGGTACATTCTTGCAAGTTTATCCATCGGATCAGTCTCTCTCATCGGTACAAAGATTGCGGACTTAGTGAGTCGGTCAACAATCACCCAAATGGTGTCGTAACCTTGTGACGACTTAGGAAGCTTCGTGACAAAATCCATAGTGATGTTGTCCCATTTCCATTGAGGTATATCGGGTTGTACCAATAATCCTGATGGCCTTTGATGTTCTGTCTTGACCTTGGCACAAGTCAAACATTTGCTAACATATGTGGCGATGTTTGCCTTCATATTAGGCCACTAATATAGCTTTTTCATGTCTTGGTACATCTTTTCAGAACCCGGATGGATAGAATACTTTGACTTGTGGGACTCGTGCATGATCACAGTCCTCAAATCACCATAGCATGGCAACCAACTCCTGCCATTTAGACATAGAGTTCCATCCGCGCGGGGTTCCAACTTTTCCGTCCTAAGCTTCTCTGGATCTTTAGAATTTTCAAGTAACATACCTCCAACATCTTCGTTCTTGATGTTCTCTGGTTTTCGTGCTTCAGTTTGAGCATCCAAAATTTGTTTGGGAAGATTCAAACCTATAGTCATGACTAAGGCTCAAACCCTTAATGGTGGCTCTCGTTCCTTCCTGCTCAAGGCGTCAGCGACAACATTTGCTTTCCCTGGGTGATAACGAATCTCGCAATCGTAATCACTAAGCAATTCTAACCAACGACGCTGCCTCATATTCAGCTCCTTTTGATTAAGAATGTGTTGTAGACTCTTGTGATCCGTGAACACCGTACACTTGGTTCCGTACAAATAGTGTCTCCAGAGTTTCAGAGAAAACACTACCGCTCCAAGTTTTAAATCATGAGTCGTATAGTTCTTCTCATGAATTTTTAGTTGGCGTGATGCATAAGCGATCACCTTCTTTATTTGCATCAACACAGCGCCCAAACCCTTGATCGAAGCATCGCAGTATACGATAAAATTTTCGCTTCCTTCAGGTAAAGCCATAATTAGTGCACTACACAACTTCTGCTTTAACAGTTGGAACACTGTTTCTTGTTTGTCACCCCACTCAAACTTGACCTTCTTCTGAGTGAGCTTGATCATTGGTTTGGCAATCTTTGAAAATCCTTCGATGAACCTTCGATAATACCCAACAAGACCTAAAAATTGACGGATCTTCGTTGGTGACTTAGGAGATGCCCAATCTTTAATGGATTTGATCTTGGCAGGGTCCACGTGAATACCCTGGCTGTCAATCACGTGACTGAGGAACTGTACTTTCGGGGTCTAAAATTCACACTTGGAAAATTTGGCATACAACTCCTCTTTCTTAAGCAACTATAAGATTAACTTAAGGTGATCTTCGTGTTCTTGCTTGTTCTTCGAATATATGAGAATATCTTCAATAAAGACAATCACAAATTTCTCCAAGTAAGGTTTGCACACCCGATTCATAAGGTCCATGAATACGGCAGGTGCGTTTGTCAAACCAAATGGCATAACTTGAAATCCATAATGGCCGTAACGAGTTCTGAAGGCGGTCTTCGGAATGTCTTCTTCTCGAACCCTCAGTTGGTGATAACCTGACCTTAGGTCGATCTTCGAGTAGACACTCGACCCTTAAAGCTGATCAAATAAATCATCAATTCTTGGGAGCGGATAACGGTTCTTCACCGTTAGTTTATTCAATTCCCGGTAATCAATGCACATCAATTCTCGATAATCAATGCACATCCGAAACGATCCATCCTTCTTCTTGACAAACAAGACGGAGTTCCCCTAGTGAGGAAATGGGTCTTATAAGCTTTTTGTCGGACAGTTCGTTTCAGTTGTTTTTCCGACAACTCTTATTCAGAAGGCCGCCAATTATAAAGCGTGTCCGTTGCTCATAGGTGCAGCACCAGGTACATAATCAATTTAAATTTACTTGTCAAGTTCGGAGAGAACAAAGACCGGCAATAGTCACTCTGGAAATACTTCAGGCCAAACATTTAAACCTCTAACACACACATACTACACCCACACTCAATAAAAATAAATCTCTAACTTTGGTACGTCCTCAAAGTCGAGTTCTTCTCCGACTTGTCTTCAATCTCCTTTGTGGTAACATGTGCCAAAAAGACTGGACATCCTTTTAGCATGTTTGATAGTGCTAAATTAAACTTATATTTCTTTAATAGATTAATACAAAAATATAGTAAAGTATAATCTAAAATACAATTCAATTAAAAACTGAGAAGTAGTCATAGTGTGTTTCCGGGTCGTTTATCCACGCGAGTTGTAGTTGAGCTTCGATACAGTCGAAAATTGGATTTTGAAATGGATTAATGATTTTGGGAGATTGTTAGTAGAAAGCTAAATTTAAAATTAATCAATAACAAGCAAAAACGATTGAGAAAAACCTAAAAAATGAAAGCTAAATAACTTAAATCCTAAAACGGGCATGAAAAACAAGGGTCAAAAACCTAAATTTTGCAAATTAAACCTTAAAATAAATTTAAAAGCTAAAATAGATTCTAAATGACAAATAACGAAGTTTAAAAAAAACTAGACTGAAAACGGAGGTCGTTTGACCCAAAAACGAGTCAAGACAATAACCGGGCCCGAGACCCGTTCTTTAAAAATCAAAAGTTTGCAAAATTAACCCTACGAGAGTTTTTCTATTTTTCCTACGTAAAATATGACTAAAGAAAATTTCATAAAAAAGAAAAATATTTTTTTGATAATTTTTGTATTTTTTATGAATTTTTAAAACTTTTAAAGAAATTAAATTATAAAAAATACTAAACTAATTTTAAAAATTCTGAAAAATTTACTAAAAATTCTAGACTCTAAAACTATCCTAAGAAAAATAAGAAACCCGAGATTGAGCTTATGAATAAGCTCATAATAAGCTTAAGAGAGCTTATAGCTAAATGGGCCAAAACACCCTTATATACCAAAGTGCCCAAGGGTCTAACAGAAAAGACCCAAGGGCACAGCGGTAGGGGTGTTTGTATAAAAGAGGGTTGATGAGGGTAGAGACCCGGGTTCGAATCTTGCTCACCCGGGTTTCCTTTTGTCCCCCTTTTTTTTTAGAAAAACTTTTTAACCAAACTTGTTAATCATATGAAGATAATCATTTTATATAACTACAACTTTTTGTGAATGCTTATAAATAAGCTGAAAAAGGGCTCTAAAGATGGCAGTGGCTTATGAGCTTAAAGGCTTAAAATGGCTACTTTCTTTTTGAGTTTTAAGCAAGAATAAGCAAAAGGAAAAGACTAATAAGCAAACACAGGTACAACAACACCCTCAATAAGCATATAACAATAGGAAAAAGCAAATTTAGATCACTGAATAACTTTATACACTTGCAAGCTAAACAGCCAAATGGGTAACTATAGGCTTAAAATTAAGCAACTAGAGGGGGTCTTAGGGTCTAAGGCTTCTAGGGCTTAAACAACAGCTTATGAGCTTTCTATAAAAGCAAAGAAACACTAAACATTAACTTAGAAATAAGCTAAAGAATTGCTGATAAGCAAGCTATTTTGCACCAGGGGAGCTTCAGTTTCTAAGGGCTAAAAAAGAAGCTTGCTAAAAAGCTACTAAATAAGCTCAAATTGCAAAATAAAACTAAAACAAATTGAGCATAGCTCCTATTGAGCTTATATTCAAAAATTTCATTTTCTAAAAACCAATTAAACCTGCAGGTTTTTGCTTTTGGAAAAGAGCTTTTCCCTTTTTTTTACTAAAAGATGACACCAATTTTTTGGCAGTTTGACTTAGGTACAAGAATGACTCAAAACACTTTTAAAAACTTGTTTAGACACTCACATGAGGACTCAAAACAAAGGTATGAAAGGCTTTTACTCAGCTTAATCAAATAAGCTGTGTAAAGTGACTTTTGACTTAACAATTTTTTAGCAATCTTTGATAAAACTTAAACTACACTTTTTGCTTACAACTTTTAGAAAAACAAGCTCAAATGAGC
Organism: Tanacetum coccineum; assembly: GCA_026074375.1. Lineage (NCBI taxonomy): Eukaryota > Viridiplantae > Streptophyta > Magnoliopsida > Asterales > Asteraceae > Tanacetum > Tanacetum coccineum. Next base: position 94,277 of record BQNB010005381.1, on the reverse strand, counting down.
TAAATGCACTTAGCCAAAGATGGCAAAGTGACACCAACCCATAACCATCCCATTTTGACCCAATTTGGGCTTAACCCAAACACCCCTTTATAATTTTAAAAACGGATTTTAAAACTATAAAGACTAGTTTAAGCACAAATTTTTAAAGACAAGTGTTAAACAAGCATGGTTAAGCACTAAAAGATAAGAGGCAAAAGCAAATAAGCACAAAAAGACATAAATAAGCCGAAAATAAGCTATGCTACAGTAACTTTGAGCAAAAATTTAAAAAGAAGTGTACCTTGACTCTTTGCTCAAAACAGGAGTGTATGAAACCTAGATAAGCTCTAAGTCCTACCTAAGCTTATATATAAGCTATATACTAAGCACCCAATGAGCCTTCCATGTTTGCTCATTCATCCATTAGCTTATCAAACAGTAACTTTTTTTTCCTTTTTAATTTTTCTTAAATTTATGTATCAAAGTTTAAAACAAATTATAAAGTGGCTTATATTGAGCTTAAAAGAAACAAGAACTTGGAACACAATTTGAAACTTAAATCTCAATTTTCATTAAAAAAAAATTACAAGTACATAAAAGCTAGGTTAAAACTTAGAAAACTAAAACTGAACTCTAAAAATTACACACTAAAAACTAACTGTGCCTCAAGGGCTTACAAAAGCTTTTATAGAAACGAGCTAGGGTTTGGACTTTGGTCTTCTCTTCTTGTCTTCTTCCTTGTGTGCTTCTTTGTAGACACAATTGAGCATATGTGTTTCTTGTGTGTGTGTAAACACAAGTCCAATCCTGGCCCTTGGTTTTGAGTGTTGCCCAATCCGAGTTATAACAACCATTGATTCGAATCTTGAGGGGTTTAGGATTGCCAGCTTGGCACATCCATGTGGGGGGTGGGGGCTTGTTGTGTGTGTAGAAACACAAAGCAATCCTGGCCCTTAATCTTTGCTTGCTCACCAATCCGAATAATCAAAGCCCTTGATTTCCATAGCCAATAGTCGCACTAGGGATTGCCAGCGTGTTCATTGACCCATGTGGGTGTGGGGTGAGGGAGAGTGATGGTTTTGGAGGTTTATGAACAGTAAACGAGGGGTGAAAGTGACAGGAGGGGGGTGTGGAGATTTGGCGGGAAATGATGTTGGAAGATATACAGTGTTTTCAAAACGGGGTGTGGGTTTGAGGTTTTGGCAGGAAAGGCCCCTCAAGTGTAATAAGGTTATTTCAAGTTTCGTCCTTGTGTGTTAATAGTTTGGGGATTTGACAGAAAAGGTCCCCAAAGGTTATAAGTGTTTTTGCAAATTAAGTCCTTTTGGTGTATGACTTTTGAGGGTTGGCAGAAATGGCCCATGTGGTATTTCTTTGGTGAGTTGGCAGTTTTAGTCCTTCACAATTATCTTCTTCTTTTGCAGAGTAATTACAAAACGTTGAAGCAAAGCTTTAAAGAGAATATGGTCTTTGTGTTGTGTTAGAGATTCAGTTTAACATGTCGAAGCGTTTGAAGTTCAAGTACGCTACATATATATTTTTACATGAGTAGAATGTGCATGCCATAGACGATGTTGAAATTGGTTAAGCACTTTGAAGAATATGTTGATGAAGAATCAAGGCTTCTCTTAATTGTCAAATCAATAAACAACAACAATGTTAGATGTAATTTCACAAAACATGTCTATTAGTGTAATGGTGTGTATTGTTTTTTTTATAGGCTCATGGTTTGGTGTATATAAAATAACATGTGATTTGTTCAAAATCACATGTGAATTGTACAAAATCACATGTAATTTGTATAAATCATATTAGATTTGTACTAAGTTTTATTTAACAGTTAAATCTATCTTATTTTAATTGACTGCTGAGTTATTACAAAAAGTTGATCCAAAGATGTATTCAATGGAACAAGTATGTTATTATAACTGTTTTAGTTTCTACTTATTCATATAGGTAATATAAATGTTGTTGAGGTAAATCACACATGATTCATACATGAATCACATGTGATTTACGTATGAATTACATGTGTGTTTGATGCACTTTTATATTTGAGTTTATAACTTTTTATTACACAATCACATGGTTTGCATTTCTGTACATTTTATGAATTTTGAGTATTTTGTTGTGTCTTAAACTCAAACATAATATAAATAACAAAGAATGTAGCATTCAATAACAAAAGAATTCAATGTATTCAAGTAAAAGTGCATTTCATATATTCAATTAACAATGTATAAATTAATAAGAAATTGTAAAGAAAAATGAAAAGTAGATTTAAAACAAAAGTTTTCAAGCACATATCAATGTCATATTTCTCTTTTTCTTTGAATTTAAAGAACAAGTTTTTTTGGTATGCAAATTAGTCTTTCTCGGCAATGTTGACATTTTTTTTCCGGCTCCACTTTGTAACAATCCGTTATTTCATGTCATTTACGACTTCAATTATTTCATTATATATTTTTAGACTTTTACGCGTTTACTTTTAATTTTCATCGTTTAGTTAAACCGCGTAAACTAAAAATCAACATTCAACGTAAACGGACACCAAACAAATAAAAGTTTACGTCAAGCAAGCATTATGTTATTTTTATGAAAGTAATAATCAACTTTTTATATTTTATTTTTATTGGTTACGTAAAACGTTTACGTTTCGCAATAAAATACATTTAGGCATACACGGAAGCACCAATACCTATCTATACTCAATCAAATACCCACAATTATACCCAATACTCAAAAATTTCATAATTTCCTTATACATGTACATATAGGTCCGGTTCTAAGACAAGAAACAACACAAAAATGATGCAAATATTATCTTCTAGAATCATGCATGTGTTTATTACATACACAAGCAACCTATCTTACAATTACTAACTTTCCTTACACATTTTCATACTTTCTTACACAAGAACCATCCCCCCATGGGCTTCTTACATCTAGTCATTCAAACTTATGAACCATGGTTAAGTTAATGGTTTTATAGATATTTTAGCTATATAAGGCATCCTATTTACAAGTAAACTTACACTTCTATTTTACCTAGCAAAAATCAACAAAATCCCTCTCCTTTTTATGCCCTAAGCCACGGCTCAAACTACATACCCTAAATAATTCATAGTTTTAATTTCTCAAGTATTACAAGTGTACAAGGGTTGATATTAGGCATATCTAAGATGTTACAAATTGATTTGGAAGCTTAGGTATTAGTTTATACAAGGTTTAATCTAATGAAAAATTAGGGTTTTCAAGTGTTGGATTAGGGCTTTCTTGAAGTATTTAGGGTAAATATTTGGTTTGCGATCTTGTGTATCATCTTCATTCATCTTCCTAAGGTCTACTATAAACCATAATCTCCTCAAATTATTCATTTCAAATTTTATATAATTGTTATATGGTTAATCATCACCTAGTTATATTTTATACATGTTTATAAAATATTGCAAGTTTATATAAACTCAAGAAATACTTGTTCATGGTAAATATGATGTTTAAAACACAAGGACATGTTTTATTTAAGGATTTATAAGCAATGGATAATTTATATAAATATTTGTTAAAGTTATGGTTAACTATTTATTTATATAGTGTATATAAATAAATAAACATGATGGGCATTTTTCTTGGACACTTTGGACTATATATAATGGATATAAACTCAAGGACTTAGTTTATATGCAAGATGTGTAATTAATATATTAGTAGGACTTTGTAGTAATTAATTAAAGGTTAAAACTTAAAACAATTTTATAAACTTTTACTAAAACCTACTGTCTTAATTCAAAAAAATAATATTTATTTTATATTTTATTAAAATAGTACATTTCATGACGATTCTAAATATATAAAGAACTCGAAAAACCGAGTATATACGAAAGCAACAGAAGTTATGCTATTTACAAGTTTACGATAAAAAGTGTTTTTATAAAAGTCATTTTATAAAAATACGTTACTGTTCATAACAGTGAGTTTTTGGAAAATATTTTACTTGGATAGAACTTTTAATTATGAAGACATGCATATAAGAATCACTAAAAACGGAATTAAAATGGAGGAGATATGAATTTTATACGATTTTAATAAATAAATTTATAAAAAGTGTTTTATAAATTTTAAATAAATTTTAACCCACTGTTACTGTTCATAACAGTTGATATAAATATTATAAGTATAATATTTTGCTAGATTTCTCAAATACGATTCCATACACATAAAGAACAAGCGAAACGGAATTAAAATGAATAAGTTATGATGTTTATAAGGTTACAAAGATTAAATATATAAAAGTAGTTTTATATAATTTTACAAAAACAGTAAAAGTTACTGTTCACAAGTAGCTAAATTATCATAAATATAATATTTTGATAAATCTTCTTAATATGAAACCGTGGACATAAAGAACGTATAAAACGGAGTTAAAACAAGAGAAACATGACTTTCTATGCACTATTTCCTGGCATGAATAGTGTTGGTTCGTTTTTAATAAAACTTTACAAAACGATGTGGTATCACTTACATAATATTTATACATGTTTTTAACTTTATAAATATTATTTTACAAAACGATTAAACTATATATACAATAACATTATATAAATAATAAAAATATTAAATCAAGTATTTTTAACAAATAATCAATTGTTGAACAAGTACTATTTTTACAAATACAAGTACATGGACATTTATTTTTCAAAATACAAATTTATATTTATTTAATTGTATAAATTAAACAAACGTGTTTAAGTGGTGATGTAACTATATTTCTACCTATATATGAGGCAAGGCATGAAAAAATTCATGATGACTGGACATATTTCTACCTATATATGAGGCAAGGCATGAAAAAATTCATGATGACTGGACATGGTAAATGATGACCGTTATGCTGACTGTAATGCTGACTCAAAGGGCAATTTAGGAACATTTTGGTGACTAGGCAACACTACATGTAAAATGAGGGGTATTATGGTCACTTTGTTTCTTGAATATATGCTACAATTTCTCTCTATTATTCATTCGACAGTTATCATTGTTTAAAATACATTCCAAAATTATCATCACCAAAATAACAGAAACAAAATCATATCAACAATTAAGTATGTTTCGATGAATTCAATTTCAAAAAATTAAGCCACCTAGGGTATGCTTCGATCATGTATGCTCTACATCCTTGGTTTCGTGATGAAGACTTCCGATTAAACACCACGACAAGATGAGGATAATTAGGGTTTTAATTAAAATTATAATTAAAGGTAATGATTTCAACTTGACTTTAGGGATTTTGAAATTTCAATTTTGGTTTTGAATTAGTAATGAATTTATTGTGTGATTATCAAATTAGGTGTTTGCATTAACGATTCGAAACGAGGTGCGGTTAATTATCAGATATGGTATGGATCCCTTATTTTAGTTTTGCAATGTTAGGGTTATGTTGATTTATATTAAGTTAGTTGTTTTTGACACGATTTATGTGTATGTTTATGTGATTTATTTTATAGTGTATATGGAATGTGCGTGCGTGATTTTTATGATATGTAAAAGTATAGGTGCGATGAGACTGTGATTCATTGTTTAGCTGATTGGGTACGGGTTTAGAGGATGATTTGCTGGAGTTATGAAGAGTAAATATTTTTTTCTTTGATTAGGATCGTAATTATCATTACACGAAAACTAATTGATTGTGATTCTTAATGGTGAACGAACGGGAATCCCATTGATTGCAGCAAGATTAGTGTGCGTGTTTGTAATTTTGAGAAGAATTATGGGTATCGTACCATCACGTGAACCACCTCATGTACATGTATATTGATTTCATTAACTTAGTATTGTGTGGTTTTAGTGATATTTGCAGTTTTAACTAAAAAAATAGATATAAAATCATAAACATTTTGATAGATTATTATATATATGAAAGGTGTTCGATGAAGTGTTTTAGCATAGAGAATGAGAACATAGTTCTGTAGTATGAACATTGATGTTTGGTTGCAGGGTGATCCTCATCAAATAAAAAAACTTTGCTTTAAACATTGCCAGGACTTCTCTGATTATTTATTAGAGTACATGTTGTATCACAATAGTGTTTCTCATTATTCTCTATTTTAAGAGGCATGACATATCTTCATATTGATCTGAATGCATATTTCATGGAACTAAAAATCGAGGTTCGTTCATTTACATTCAGACATTCAGAACTTAGTTTAAACATTGGTGATTATGTTAATCTATTGTATTTCACGTCCTCTTTACTGTTTCAGATTGATACCCTATGCCTCAGAATGAACAAGATCTGGAATGCTTAGGGCTTGTTTCTTTTTTATATGAATTAAGTGGTTTTTCCACTAATGCCTTTTAATGGGTGAAGGGAGGTTTTGGTGTGTGTATGGAATAAGATGAATTAAGGTGTTTGGGCCCACCACTCACCTATTAAGAGGGATTAGTGGAAAAAAGAAACACCCCCTTAGTCATTTTACTGTTGTGCGTAAGCTTGAAGATGGTTTGTTTTTAGTGGGATTTAGCAAAGAGGCAGCAAGTAAGGTTTAGTATCGCTTTTTTTCCTGGTCTTAATTGAAAGTTATTTGTTTCCAGTTGCTCACATTATGTATGTAACTTATGTTTGCGATGAAAGAGCTTTGTGAAACCGGTTAATGATTGATTTGCACAAATTAGATAGTGATATGCTTCACTAAAGTGTATAACATTAATGGTAAGATTTTAGCTTTCATAATGTAGTTATGTTATGATTTAATGTTAGGTTGAAACTATATGAATATAGCTTGCATACACAGTCTCTAGTCTGATGGTACAAATGGAAATGGTTGCTAATTTTTTAGAATATGTTTGCTCTCAAGTTGGATGTAAATACTTGATTATGATTTCGGATATGTCGTGTATGACACATTGGGCAGAGTCATCCAACGAGATTAGCGAATAATCTATTAAAGCTATTCAAGTCGCGGGCTCCGTTGGAGTATAAGCCTCCACCCGGGAAGATAAAATGTCTACCATACACAGGTATCTATATTTGATTTGTTGTTTTATAATGATCTTTTCTCTTATGTTTGTTGATGCTTATTATATTAGGGTGTGTTTGGTTTGTTGCAATGAATCACAATGGGTATCGGTATAGGTATGAGAAGGAATGCCAATGAAAACATAATTCCTAACATTATTCTTTGGTTTGATTTATGAGCTCCGATATCAACATTATGACCCACAGTCTAAATTATTGCAAAAAATAAAAAAAGAGCAAAACAGAAATAGAGAGCTCGTAGTTTTCTTTCAAGTTGTATACTTGCATTTATTCAACATTCATGTTATCGTTATCCTCTACACAAGAACTTTCAATATAAGTTAAAGGCAATTACATCTTCACCCACACTATAAGCATTATAACAAATTAAAAAATAGAAAATTTGGAATAA
>BQNB010005381.1:68422-83906 GCA_026074375.1 Tanacetum coccineum | reverse complement strand
AAAGTCTTCACATAATATACTAATGGGCTTACCCGACCCATTAGATGGGTTCAGGTTTGATGCTCTTTTCAATGCCATATCCTGGGGTTGACTTTGACTTCGTCTTGACTTCATTAATTGCATAAACGCTGTCGAGTCGATCCGGAAATTTCCGTTTTAGCTTCGTTTTCAACCCTTTTGAACCCTTGGCCTTAGTTTTTCGCACTCTTTCCAAATCCATGTTCAGTTTTGTTCGGCTTGGCTTCATTTTTGTCCTTTAGTGAATATCAGATACCTGCACAGTACAAACACAAAACAGGCATATATGTGGCATTTTATGTGCATTTTTGGTCGTTTAGGGTTGATTTTAAAGGTAAAAAGTATGTGTAATTAAACACATACCAGACTCCATCTTCTCAAACCACTTAGTTAAACTAACAACTCCTTTAGTACCCTTAAAATTAAGGTGTTGGCATTTCAAGAAGTAACTGTAAGTGCACTCACGAGCAGCTCGCTCGTCCTTCTGCCACTTCCAGACTTATGACTATCATCACCATTTCCACTGCTTCTGTGTGCTTCATACTAAGCCAAAGTATTAGCAACTCCTTAGGCTATTAGTCCTTTAATGGAGACATCAGTCATATGTGTGATGGTGGTTGTGGTGGTTCTCTTTGGCGGCATTTTCTTCAAAATTACAAGAAAATATAATACACGTTAGATTTCATACAATCATAAACGCGACATGACATATGCACAATAAATAAAATGAGATCACAACACACAGTAAAATATACAACCAAAGTGAGATCAACAATGACATAAATAAATCAACATCCATACATAACAATATCGATAATCATACATGATAGTTTGGTTACAATGACTAGTACAAATAGGATACAAAATGAGAATACGGTCCTAAGGCAATGCTAGCTGGGAGTTACCCGTAATACTTAGCATGCCATACAAGACAGCTAAAAGATGAAACAAAATCCCTATAGCCTACTAGCTAGGAGTTACCTATAAAACTTAGCAGGCTATGCAAGATAGCTAACAAATGGTACAATACTAACAGCTACTACCAGCATCAGCTGGTCCATCCTGAGACTCTGGATCTCTAGCGGGCTCTGGCTCTCTGGTCTTGTCGTGTCCCTGCTGAATGTGTCAGGTCAATCTGTCGCTGTCCTCAGTCATCTGCCTCTATAGCATACTAATTTTCTCATACAATGCCCTGACCTATGCTCGATATGCTAGGAGCTTAGTATGCACCGCCCTGTTATAGTCCATGGCTTGTGACCATGCATGTCGGGCATACCTAGCCTCGCTCTCTAAAAGCATAGCTGTATGGAGATGATAGCGCCTATCTCTAAACAACGTGTTGACTCGGGCTCTCTGAAGAGACCAGTCATCCTAGGTGTCCTCAAATCGAACAGACATCTCATGAGTATCCTGGACAAGAGTAGCGGCAAGATATGTCACTCTCTGGCTCAACTCCTCCAAAGTGGTCAATGCTCTCCCCTCCATATCCCCAACCATGTCATCCCAAACATCCGTAATCCCATAGCCAACCTCTTTAAACATAAGACGTCCAGGGGTGACATCCGTAGTATCAACAAAACAGTAATCAGTAGCAGGAGTAACATCCAATCCAGGCTATCTAGCAGCAGCTGCTGAACTCTCCCCCACCTCAAACCTAGGAGCGGGAGCAGTCAAACACAACCTCTTTCGAGGTGGCACATCAGCCTCGGGAACATCCTCCCTATGGTCAGTAGCAGGTAAGAGCAAAGGTGATGATGGTGCAAGTAATGGTAGTGGTGGTAAGGGAATTTGGGGGAGTGGAGATGATAGTAGAGTAAGTCGAGATGGTGGTGGTGATGATGAAGGTAGTGCAGCAGCAACCGCAACAATGAGTGCCTCAATAGCAGTTGCCATTGGTGTCTAGGGTCGGACAGATATCCTAGCCTTGCGAAGTCTAGGTGATGGTGCAGGTGGTGGTGGTGCAGCTCTCTACCGAATCATAGCTGCTATGTACGTGGTGATGGAGGTTGTTGTGATTCTTGATTTGATGAGACAAAATAAATAAAAGAATGAAGCAAATAGATCAAAATTGTCATTAAAAAAATTCTACAAGCTGGTGAAGAATTATTAAATATTTAGTCAAAGATATCAAAATATGAAGATTCTGGAAGATCTCCTTAAGAAGATAAAGATAACAGAAGATATGAAGATATTCCTTAAATGTTTAAAAGATTTACTTACTTATATCTTTATGTTAACTTCCTTTGTAAGTCACGATCTCTCTATATAAAGAGATCATAAACACATAGTTTTTGTATCCAAAAAAGTGTATGTATCCAGAAAAACGTGTGTGTGTGTGTACACTGGATCAATGTAGACGTCTAGTTGGTGTATGTAGCCTCAAGGATCTTTGATCCCTGTTACAGGTGGTAACCTTTCTATACTGATCATATAGAATTAGGGCTTGGTGGAAACGCATGGTAATAAAACCTTGTTCAATAACAATTATCTTCATTATATTCCGCTGCATAATTGTTATCATTGTTATTGTTTATCCTAGATATAAGATCTAAACAATCTGAGCTTAAACGATTCTTTAGTTTTCACAATTGATATCAGAGCCATGGGGCTCTTGATCTAGGATCTATAAGGTTTGTTTTGATGTCGAATTTATGAAGAAACGAAGGTTCAAGTTTTCTATTTTGGATGCTAGTCATATTCGTCAACATTAGGGTTTGTCAAACCCTAATTATAATCAAAGCAGAAACATGTTATCATGTGTGAACGACATCAAGGAGGAGCAACAAGTGTTTCCTGATACGATATCAAGGTTGTATTGTTTACGGAATGTTTCAACTGCCAAGTAAACAAGAGAACAGTAGTAAGTTGTTAGTACTGCTCATTTATATTTAAGTACTGCCACATATAAAGTTAATGTTGTTTGTGTTTATTAATTCTGTCAAGTTTATTCGGTTAGTACTGCTACATGTTTCATTACTACTGCTCGTTCAATGGCAGTTAATACTGCTAGTTTTAGCAGTTAGTGCTGCTCGAACTGTTTATGCTGTCAGTTTGTATGATAGTGCTGCTTCCATGAGTTAATACTGCCAAGGAGAATTAGTACTGCTCTATTGTGTTAATACTGCCATAACAAGTTTGTTTGTGCTGCTTGGATACAAGAATGAGTTAGTACTGCTTGGTATCGAAGGGTTAGTTTACTACTGCCAAGTATTACTTACAACTGCCAAGGTAAACTTAATGCTGCTACTTAATTTTTAGTACTGCTTTGATAATGCTGCCAAGTCTATATTAGTGCTGCTGCTTATGATTATTAAAACCGCCAAAGAAGGTTAGTGCTGCCAAGCATCAATGTTAATGCTGCTAAGGTTTATACTGCTATGGGTTCGAACACAAGTAAGTACTGTCCATTTATCTACTACTGGTGATCATGTGTATTAGTACTACTAGGGTAATAAAAGCAGTGAGGTTACTACTGCTTGGGGTTCAACGATATTACTACTAGCATTACGTTTATACTGCTAGTTAGATTTTAGTACTGCTATGTTTAAGGGGAAGAATTAGTACTGTTGGCTGTGGATGTTTGTACTGCTAGCATATAGCAGTTAATACTGCTAGGCTTCTTTTGAAATTAATATTGCTTGAATAGTTTATACTGCTAGAGCTGATCGATATCAGACAACAAAGAAGTTAGTACTGCCAGCTTTGACAGACATTGGATGACACACACATGAGGGATATTGGACAAAACAAAAACATAAGTTTGTTTTTGGTGTTTACTGTTTGGTTTATATGTTCTTAACAGATTTAAAGGCTCATATTTCTTGGATTAATTGGTTATGAAGAAGATTGTTTATAACTTATTTGACGATGAAGTGGAGTTTTTCGGATGCGTGTTCTTATCATATCTTAAAGTGGGTGTTACACTTTGAAGAACTAAAGAATTTAAAGAACTTGGTCATCTTTTATAAACTAGAAAAAAATGTAGTTTTTTTGTTTATTGTAAAAGAACTAAAGAATTTAAAGAACTTGGTCATCTTTTATAAAAAAAGTTTTGGTCATAAAATAGCAATGAACTTTTCCAAATATATCGTTTTGGCATGTGAATTCTAAGGTATCACACGTTATCAAAATGTGCAAATTACAAAAAGGGATTTGTTTAACATTTTACCAGTACTCATGTCGACCCGGGCCCGAATTCCCCAGAACGGGTTGATCCGTCCCGAATTCACCTGAACTCGAGTAACCCAAAATCAAATAAGTTTGGGTATCTTACTTTTTGCCTTAACCAGACTCTGACCCAAACCAAATTGACCCGAAACCAGAAAATCCGCCTCAGCTAACACACCTGCCCGTGTTCAACACATCATCTAACGCAATAAAAAAATCACTCACGTTTGATCAAATGCCAATCATATCATATGAGAAACAAAACTTTAAATTGGTAAATCAATTTTTACATAACACATGCAATAAAAACACTTAAGCTATGTGTAGTACAATGTTTTGAAACCCGGTTGAACCGGTTCCAGTCGAAAAAACGGGTCATATTAAACCGGGTTTCATATTTTCGAAACCCAGTTAGACCCGCCGGGTTTGGAGTGACCCGGGTCGACCCGATTCACGAGACCCGGCCGAGTTTCGGTTTTTTCGTGTTTTTTTATAAATAAAGCATGTTAATTGTATATATTTGCGACGTAATTTTATTTTTACATGTTATATTTGTTAATAATAGTCTTTATGCTTAATATGTGGAATATTTCATGATTTATATACATACTTTTTTTCTAATCATCGCAAATATTTTTTATTTTTTTTGTTGTGGAAAACCAGGTTGACCCGGCGGTCCAACCGGTTGAACCGATAACCCAGTGACTCGACCGGGTCGATTCAAGACCCGGTTTTCAAAACATTGGTGTAGTAACAACATGACATTTACCATTTCCTTGAATCAATTCTATCCGCTAAACACGATTGAAAATACGCATTAAACAATGAACGCACGAGTTTAGAAATTACATAGTTATTACTATTCTTCCTTTGAATTGTGTAGAATGTCATTTTTGGATAAACTTTATTCTAAAAGCATCATGTTACACCTACACAATTTACACCAAAATTACGCAATGAATAATTAGGCACAACTTATGTGCATTAGCGGGTATGGAATTATATAATGCATGACATAAGTCAAAGTTCATTTTTTCTCGAAAAACAAGTCCGATGCAACGCACTGTTTTTAAAGAAAAAATACCTCAACTACTATCATGAGTCATCTTCTACATAAATACTACCGCCAAATGAAACTGTTAATTATATCCTTTGTCACCAACCACCACCATGGCGAACGGTGGCGTTCCATTAGAATACTGGCTCCAATGGCAAGTGTTCCTATGCGCCATCATCTTCATACTTCCAACAATAATTTCGATAAAACTCATTCTCACTAAAAAACCACACACACATAATACTATTGGTTACCATCATTTATGGGTGCCTTGCTGGAATAATCTTCATCCGTTATGGCTTCTTCTTTTCAGATTCTTTTCGTTTGTTTCGATGGCGTGGTTGTTGTATCAGACTGTTATGTCGTTTGGAATATTCGTCTTCTACTTTTATACACAGTTAGTATGCTTTTTTTTTTATCTTTTGTTTTATAGAATGATTAAGTGATATATGTTAATGTTTTTTCTTTTAAATTATGTTTTGCAGATGGACTTTCTTGCTGGTTACAATATACTTTGCGGTATATGTTAATTTACTTGATCATATAAGTTTGTGATCAGGGCGGACTTAGGGGGTTCCGGGGGTTCAAGGGAACCTATGGATGTTTGCCGTCTAGTGTCAAACCTGTTCCCGAAACGTTGTGTCACACAAATACATGTCGTGTTTAGTTAGTCGACTAAAATATCAAACGAAATATATACCTTCTCAATTTGTATACTACTTTTAATGAAATCGTACATTTTTGTTCATTTTTCTTTACTTTACTATCGGAAAAAAAAACTGTGCACCTGATGACTTGGGTCCCCTAATTGTGATTGACTTTGTGTGGTGTTGTGTTGTCAAAGTGATTATAAAGGGATGAGGTTTATTCGTTCACGTGGGCGAATAAGCCAAAAGACATCACAGTCTGATTATAATAAAACGGCCTATCAGGGTATCCCCGTGACGGTTCCTGACCACTAGGCCACCTTGGCGGTGGTTTGATTATCTAATTATATTAGGGTCAAATAACCAGTTTTGGATATCTTAAGGTTACATTGTTAGATTACTTTTAGTTAGGGTCATTTTCCCTGTAAATGCTTTAATAATCAGTTATTTGTTCAACACTCAAATAATTGATTGCTAGATTACATACATATCTGCACACTATCTCCTGAAGCTTAGTTTTGTTTATCTGATTGTTTCATATCAAATAATTACTTTCAAATCTCCAATCCCGGCACTCTTCTTAATAGTAGTTTACGAAATAGGTGCTAACCATAAGATAATGTATCCTGTTCTTTAATTTGGGAACTAGTTCAGAACCATATGTTTATGTGCTTGTGACGGGAACTTTTGTGTCTCTTTTGTACTTTCAGTCTTCTTATGATACTGCCAATTGCTATCAGAAACAGTAAAGAGAATTGAAACAGTTTAGTTAGGTAGATGTGAAAAAGCGTTTTATCGGTCTCAGATCTCGCTAACAGAAAGTGGCTATTAGGAATTCTATCTTCGAGACAGAATGACCCAATAGGCACTACTGAAATGCTATGTGGCGTGTCCTATCCCCTGCTTTCCCCCCATGGACCTGAGTTCTACCTTTCCGACAATACTAATGTATGCAAGCCATAGAAACTTTCCAATAGTTTCCATACTTTATTTTTTGAGATTCAGTACTTCTTGATTGCTGTACTTTGATCTTTACATTTATAGCATCAGTTATAGCAACATTTTTTTTTATCAATTATTTTGAATCTTCATATGTGCCAAACATGAATGAAGGATGTTAGCAAGTCATTGCTAATTTCATCATTGATGTGTAGCTTGGAACCATCATATCGGCTCATGGATGCTGGATGCACTCTAAAGAGCATGGACCTCCAAATCAAGAAAGAGACGAGTTCCTGAAAAAGGATTCTAGCCCTAAAGTTAACGAGGGTTCCCAACACAACCATACGCAAGTGAATCAAGAAGCTGGGTTTTGGGGAAATCTTATGCAGAATCTATATCAGGTAGTATTCCTATCACATTCTTATTATTCATGGCCAGACTGGTTTGTGTTCCTATCTGGCTAAGCTCATTCTTCGTGTATGACAACAGACTTGTGCAGGTGCTGTTGTACTTACTGACATCGTATTTTGGTGCCTATTACTCCCATTTCAGACGGGGGATAACTTCAAGCTAACCCTGGTTAGCTCTTAACTGTGGCTTGTCATTAGTGTATTTCAGTTTAAGTTATAATCATTATCCATTGAATATGGCAGTTGATTGGTTGCATGCACTCCGTAAATGCTGTTTTTCTCCTCTTGGATTCTGCTCTCAACAGCCTAGTAAGTAATTCAAGAGCATTTCATTTGAGTACTGGATAACTAGAGTGGCAAAATAGACAGTTGGGCGAATTGTGTAACGGGTCAAAACGACTTTTTTTTTGTATGGGTTCAGGCTGATCGACTAAAACACTTTTTGTATAATATAATAATAAATAATTAGCGTGTCAATTGTCTAATTAGTTTTCTATTTTTGTGCCTATTTCCATCTTGCAGCAATTTTCTTGGCTTGGCTTAACATACTTTATCTTGTGGAGCGCAACCTATATAGTTTTTCAGTGGGTCATGCATGCCTGTTGCTTTAAATGGTGAATTTCACTTTTTCCTTTTTTCATATATCAATATACTGCTTATTGATATTGGCAATAAAAACGGTCGCATTTTCAGGTGGCCTTATCCTTTTCTAGAACTTGACACTCCATGGGCTCCCATGTGGTATGTTGCATTGCATCTCATAATATTGTCTTCGGATATATAATTTGTTTGCTATATTTCATAGTCTAATAAACTGTGTACAAGCTCCAGGTACTTTGGCATTGCGTTGTTTCACCTTCCATGCTATGGGCTATTTGTTTGGCTTGTGAAAGCCAAAGTCTCGATGTTTTCGAAGATGTTTCCCCGTGCATTTATAAGGTTATCGCCCCTTACCTTTTCATTTCAAGCTTGAAGATAAATTTCAAATTTTTTCTTTTTTGAGAAAAAGAAAGCGAAACTTCAATTTACCATGGGTTTTACTTGGTTTGTATACTGACTGATGGTATTGTAGCCTTAAGCAGATGGTCACGTGCACATTTTCAATTTCCTGAATTAGTTAATACTTTCGTGACAGGATGGTAGCAAATGAGAAGCAGATGTAAATTGTTGGTGCATGATACCATCATGTATGTAATCAAGTCTCATTCTTGTACTATGTAGATGTATACATTGTTAGTTTATATCATCTTTTAGCAACAAAAATGAATGTTAAAATAACTCTGATGACATTTCTAATGCCAACATTAGTCTCCTAAATATGTTTCCTTTCAGAAAAATAATTTACATCACACACCAACCTAGTAAAACACTAACATTTGACACAACCTATGAAAATGATTACATTTACACTTCAACGCAGAGTGATGTTAATTACTTACCACGATACCCAACAGAAGATTACTACTTAATTATAACCCAAGTTTTGCCGGTACACCATATTGAGGCAACCAAGTTCCTCCCTGCAAGAACGCGCCAGCAGTAAAACCAAGTGCATCTTTCGGGTTATTGATGACTTTAAAACCATTCCATTTGACCCTACCCCCCAAATTAGCACCTGGTCCTCTGTTATTATACTCTCGGAACATACACGTCATGTGGTTGTTCTTCCCTTCTGGCGACTCCCATGTTGTCCAACCTTCTGGTTTGATCAAATCTCCAATGTCGCACAGCATTATTACCGAAGTTGCAGCCGCTTTCCACGGTCTTCCAAGGTATGTTGCAAATTGTCCCTTCACAGGAGCCAACTCCGGTGCGGCATTAATCTTACAATTATGTAGCACCACACCACCCGTTTCTTCCATTTTCATCCTACCATCCGCTGTTACCATGTTTGCCTGATTATTATCTGGTTTCCGAACCAATATTTCTGAATCTTGGATAAAAGCCCTCCCCACCCCGAATATGAAGTCAACGGTTCCTGAAATGAAGCAGTTTTTGTAGAATTGATCGTGGGCATGGTAGTATAAAGTGTCTTGGTAACCCTCAAAGCCGCACTCCATCATAACAGTGTGAGGTGATTGAGATCGAAACGCGACGGCCTGATGTCCTGCGGGTCCGATTGTGTTTCTAAAGGTTATCCCCTTAGCCATAAACCGTTCTCCAAGAGCAACAACTGTTGCGGTTTGTGAAGTTCCAATTTTGGCTATTTGAAAGTTTAAATTTCCGGTTATGATCGTCTTATCACGGCCGTCACCATACATAAATACATTATTCTGATTTTTATCTACAATAATTTGTCCTTCATTATATGTACCAGCTTTTACATGAATTATAAATCTTCCTTGGTGATTTGGGGGGTAAGAAGCTAAAGCTTGTTTTATGCTTTTAAACCTACCGCTTCCATCTTGAGCTACGACTACATTTGGTGGGGGGTTTGGTGGAAGAGGAGGGGGTGGAGGGGTTTTAAACAGTCCTTGGCCTTTTTTAGGTTTCTTACCACCGCCCTTTTTGGCACCAAGAAGCCTACGGTCGACGTGAGAGACCCAAGACGGAAAACCGTGTTTGTTCATCTCGTCAACCTCGTCAAGAAGCTTACGTTGTCCGGTGGGCGGGAGTGTCAATTCACTTAAATCAACCCCAATATCCTTGAGAATATCGAGCACGTTATACACAATCTTTTGTGCATTAAAGGTTAGCTCATTAGATGTTTGCAATCCTTGTTGCATGTCTTTTTTTAATTTCTCGTCTTGGATCTCTTCCACACATGTTGTTTGGTATGACCGAACCGCGGTCAACCAAACAAGGATCGGGTCAATTTGTTCGGCTAATGAAACCGCTTCAGTTTCAGAAACAAGCTGAAGAACCTGTTCGAGCTCATCGGTTGCATATCCCAACATTTTCTCACACGTTTCTAACTCACCATGTGATTCCTTTTTATCATCACCTAATTTTTTCTTATCCTCAGTAGCCTTTTTAAGGGCCTTATTCAATTCATCTGCAGTTGCACGAATGGCAGCGAGGATGTAATCCTCGTGAGTGGCTGATGAGTTCTTGGAGACATCTGAAACGGCCTTGTTGCAAGCCTCTTTGTATTCAGTTGGTTTGCATATGCTATCGGCTGTTTTGGTACTCGTGTTTATATTGTCATCGTCTTGCCCACTTTTAACGATTAAGAGAACCACACCAAGGACGCACCCGACCACCAAACCCAAAGATATGATTGATATGATGATCTTACCAGCCATCATCTAATTGTTTTCCCAATCTCCTTAATTAAGGAGAAAACTTGGGATTAGTGAAGGAAATTGTAATGTTTGGAGGTCGTATGTATCTATGTAGCATCATTTAATGGTAATCCTAAAATGTTGGATTTAAGATGGATCACTAGATTTTTTCATGGTTTGATTTTAACCAACCGTGATTTTAGCTATTTGTTTACACCGTTGGTTTTTATATTATGCAATATGCATAAGGGTGCTACTATTGGTACCCCTGCCCGCTAAATAGTGCCAAAAAGTACGAAAGATTCCTTTTGTACCTCCCTTTTTACAGTGCAACGCAGTTTTTTTTCCGTAAATTTTGACAGTTTCATACTTTTGACCTGTTAAACTTTATATTTTTCGTTCCGTTTTTTCCGTGTCACAGTTTTATAACATATACAAAATTATAAAGATACAAAAAAAAAATACAAAAAAAAACGCAAAAAAACCGAGGGGGTACAAATGGTGTTTCAGGGGGTACATATAACATAAGCCAATAATGCATGTGCAGACTTGTAGTGTTGTCAAGTTACATACTGTAATAACTAGCTACATCCGGGTTAACTTTTTCTTCATTTTCGATAGTTATTAGTGGTTTGAAAAGAGTCGATTTCCCTCTTTTCTTAGCCTCAATATTAAACTAACCATGTTCTCGTTTTTGTTTAGCTTTCTAGTTGTATAACCCTTGCACTTGTTATGAACCTTGGCATTTGGTCTGTATATGAGTTCAGAATATAAATTTGGCTTGTATACGAGTTAGTAAATATGAATAAAATAGTAGTATTATCGGAAAATAAAGAAATGGTTAATCTTTTCAAAATAATTACGTATTTACACAAAAAGAAAGAAAAAAAAAAAAAACGCGCTTCGCGGCATGTTGCATAAAAATACTATTTTTTAGAAAATAAAAACTTAAAATATTTGTTTTAAAAAGGTAAGGATCTTTTTGTTTATACTTTTTGTGCTAAAGAACATAATAAGATTTTAACAAAAGTTTAAGCAATAGAATTATATCGAAAACATATTATTATATGTATGTTTGTGTCTTTTTTTTTTTGGCAGTGTCGCAAAACAAGTCGTATAATGGCGACTAATTGCCGTCTAGGTGCTACTGGCCCACAACCTTACCGATTTGTGTAAATCGGTCGAACAAATTGGTAAGCCGTAATAATGACGGTCAAGGGGTCAACGGCGGTAAACGACAATCAGTGGTCTCGGTTAGGTATCTTTTGTTTTGTGCTTCGTTTAAAGATCAATGATATGTGTTGTTAGATCTTTTAAAGATCCGTAATTGTTGAAATGAAACACACAGATCTTTTTCTTGATATGTTTTGAATGTTGTTGACGCGAGGATTAGGACAATGATTTGTTTATATTGTTTGGTTGTGTTTTGTCGTTGGCTCATGTGGTAGTAAACTGTTATTATTTTGTTGTTTCTTTTTCTTTTGTTTCGAAGATTGTTGAAAGAGGTAGAAAACTAAAAATAGAGGATATATATAGTTTGGTTATTGTATGTTGACCGTTGGAGATGGGATAGTGACGTAGTTGCCTTAGATAGTTGACTTTCTTTTGTTCTTTCTTTATGCTTCAAGTCTTGGTTGTTCAATATGGGATACGATTAAGATATGGTGGTGGTGATATGTGATGACGGCGATAAGAGACGAAGACAAGGGTAATTTAAAGGAAAAATTATGAAAAAAAAAACACAGGAATATTTCGGTCATTTTAGTTTGACCCGAAAACTGAACCCACAAGGAAGATGCGTACGAGGAGGTTGCGTGCATTTTCCAAATCACACGGACGAAACATGTAGATTTTTGTTTTGATAAGTTATTAACCAACTTACAACACTAAAACATCTCTTCAAACTTAGATCAAACAGCCTTTCAAAAAAGAAAAAAAAAATCTATCAAACACATGGATGAATCTGCAATCTTTTTGTTTAGTATGTGTATTTGATGAGTCACATAATATTCTGTGCATCTTGAAGCGCGTGTTTAGCCTCAAAATTATTACGTAGTTTTTATAATTTTGGTTTTTGATTATGTTTGACACAGTGATAAGATATCGTATAATCCTTCTCTCTCATTTTTGTTGTCTTCTTTTGACTTTTTAAAGTATTTTATTTATTGGCAAGTTTTGTTTGTAGATGGATAATTTAGATTAACTCGTAGTTTAATCTTATGTTAAATTATTAATGGTTGAGTTACCGTGCGAACATAAGATTTTCACAATATAAATTGTGTAGTGGCCTATTTTTATGTGAATAAATCCAATTTTTTAAGAATGCATATGTACCAAAGTCAAAAAAGTGCTTTCACGGATAAAGAATGAAATAATACGTGCACTTGTTTTTTATTGAAAAAAACAAATAGCTTTCTCCTTAGCAAAAACAAACTTCACCATGACACGTTTAACATTAAAATTGATTAAACCTCAAGGAAAAAAAACTGTATTAAAATACTAAACATAAGACATACCACATCACTTTCTCCTGTACAAATAAGCATATTTCAGCAATTAATCGATTTGCTATTTTAAAGTCTGTTGATTGTTTTCAAGTCTAAATGTAATTTATTTTTGTATCCACTATAGTTAAGTACCTTGTTAATACAGTGGATGTCTTTGTTTGAAAATATATTGCCGTTAAAAATAAAAAAGTCGGTTGATGGTACCAAGTTAGCAACTACTAATTGTCAAGCATCTACTATATGTTTTACTTAGCGGCCTTGAATCAACGATTCGACCATAATAGTCCACTTACGACATACCACACCATCTTGACTAAAAACTATATATTTTTTTAATAAGAAAAAATTACATGTTTCGTCCCTATGGTTTATACCAAACATCACGTTTCGTTTCTATTTCATTTTAATTACACTAGGCGTCCTTAATTTTGAAACTGGTAACGCTGGTCGTCCCTATTTTGGATGGTAGTTAACTTTTCTCGTTAAGTCTAATTATTAAAAGGGTATTTTGGTCTTTTTGCTCCTGTTACCACCATAGGGATGAAACGTGTAATTTTTTATACGAATTAACTTTAAAAAAAGACCAATTTTTTTTTTAATATTAGTATTATTATTACGAGCAATAATTAAAAAAAATATGTACGAATCAAATTAAAAAAAATAATTTTCTTTTTATAAAAAGAATTTTAAAACAAAAATGTATATTTTTTTTATTTCGGTTTCAGTTTACGAGCAATAATAAAAAAATCTTTAAAAAAAAATTAATTTTTTTTATTTCGGTTTCAGTTTACGAGCAATAATAAAAACAAATTTTTAAATTTTTTTTATTTTGGTTTCAGTTTACGAACAATAATAAAAAAATCTTTAAAAAAAATTTTAATTTTTTTTTATTTTGGTTTCATTTTACTAGCAATAATAAAAAAATAATATTTTTTTTATTTCGGTTTCAGTTTACTAGCAATAAAAAAAAATTAATTTTTTTTATTTCGGTTTCAGTTTACGAGCAATAACAAAAAAAAAGTTTAAATTTTTTTTTAATTCGTTTTCAGTTTATGAGCAATAATAAAAAAAATTAATATTTTAAATTTTTTTTAGTTCGGTTTCGGTTTACGAGCAATTTTATTTCGGTTTCAGTTTACAAGAAGAAAAATAATAAGTCGCGGTGTTTTTAAAAAAAAATTAAAAATTGCTCGAACTGAAACCGAAGTAAAAAAATTTTAAAAATTGCTCGAACTGAAACCGAAATAAAAAAATTTTAAATTTTTTAAAATAAGAAAAAATAATAATAGTCCCTATGATTTATACCAAACATCACGTTTCGTCCCTATTTCATTTTAATTACACTAGGCGTCTCTAATTTTGAAACTGGTAACGTTGGTCGTCTTTATTTTGAATGGTCGTTAATTTTTCTCATTAAGTCTAATTATTAAAAGGGTATTTTTTTGTCTTTTTGCTCCTGTCACCACCATAGAGACGAAACGTGTAATTTTTTATACGAATCAACTTTAAAAAAAGACCAAATTTTTTTTTCTTCTTATTATTATTAGTATTCTTATTACGAGCAATAATTAAAAAAAATTATACGAATCAAAGTAAAAAAAATTAATTTTCTATTTATAAAAAGAATTTTAAAACAAAATTTTATATTTTTATTATTTCGGTTTCAGTTTACGAGCAATATTAAAAAAATCTTCTGTTTAAGTTTAAGAGCAATAATAAAAACAAAATTTTAATTTTTTTTTATTTTGGTTTCAGTTTACGAGCAATAATAAAAAACAATATTTAAATTTTTTTTTATTTTGGTTTCAGTTTACTAGCCATAATAAAAAAATTTATTTTTTTTATTTCGGTTTCAATTTATTAGCAATAATAAAAAAAATTAATTTTTTTTATTTCGGTTTCAGTTTACGAGCAATAATAAAAAAAATTAAAATTTTAAATTTTTTTTAGTTCGGTTTCGGTTTACGAGCAATTTTATTTCGGTTTCAGTTTACGAGAAGAAAAATAATAAGTCGCGGTGTTTTTTAAAAAATTTTAAAAATTGCTCGAAATGAAACCGAAGTAAAAAAAAATTAAAATTTTTAATTTTTTTTATTATTACTCGTAAACTGAAACCGAAATAAAAAAAAATTAAATTTTTTTATAATAAGAAATAATAATAATAGTAAGAAGAAAAAATTACACGTTTCGTCCCTATGGTGGTGACAGGAGCAAAAAGATCAAAATACCCTTTTAATCATTAGACTTAACGAGAAAAGTTAACGACCATCCAAAATAGGGACGGCCGGCGTTACCAGTTTCAAAATTAGGGACGACTGGTGTATTTAAAATGAAATAGGGACGAAACGTGATTTTTGAATAAACCATAGGGACGAAACATGTAATTTTTTCTTATTTTTAATCTGAATGAATCGGTAGATATCTGTTATATATTTGATAAATAAAGTTTTCTATATAAAAAAGTCGTAAATAGTTAAAAGTTGAGGGTACGTTTTTTAATTTTTTTTTCTTT
>BQNB010005381.1:30624-67327 GCA_026074375.1 Tanacetum coccineum | reverse complement strand
ATCGTCTTGCCCACTTTTAACGATTAAGAGAACCACACCAAGGACGCACCCGACCACCAAGCCCAAAGATATGATTGATATAATGATCTTACCAGCCATCATCTAATTGTTTGTTTTCCCAATCTCCTTAGTTAAGGAGAAAACTTGGGATTAGTGGAAGGAAATTGTAATGTTTGGAGGTCGTATGTATCTTTGTAGCATCATTTAATGGTAATCCTAAAATGTTGGATTTAAGATGGATCACTAGATTTTTTTCATGGTTTGATTTTAACCAACCGTGATTTTAGTTATTTGTTTACCGTTGGTTTTTATATTATGCAATATGCATAAGGGTGCTACTATTGGTACCCCTGCCCGCTAAATAGTGCCAAAAAGTACGAAAGATTCCTTTTGTACCTCCCTTTTTACAGTGCAACGCAGTTTTTTTTCCGTAAATTTTGACAGTTTCATACTTTTGACCTGTTAAACTTTATATTTTTCGTTCCGTTTTTTCCGTGTCACAGTTTTATAACATATACAAAATTATAAAGATACAAAAAAAAAATACAAAAAAAAACGCAAAAAAACCGAGGGGGTACAAATGGTGTTTCAGGGGGTACATATAACATAAGCCAATAATGCATGTGCAGACTTGTAGTGTTGTCAAGTTACATACTGTAATAACTAGCCACATCCGGGTTAACTTTTTCTTCATTTTCGATAGTTATTAGTGGTTTGAAAAGAGTCGATTTCCCTCTTTTCTTAGCCTCAATATTAAACTAACCATGTTCTCGTTTTTGTTTAGCTTTCTAGTTGTATAACCCTTGCACTTGTTATGAACCTTGGCATTTGGTCTGTATATGAGTTCAGAATATAAATTTGGCTTGTATACGAGTTAGTAAATATGAATAAAATAGTAGTATTATCGGAAAATAAAGAAATGGTTAATCTTTTCAAAATAATTACGTATTTACACAAAAAAAAAAAAAAAAAAAAAAACCGCGCTTCGCGGCAGGTTGCATAAAAATACTATTTTTTAGAAAATAAAAACTTAAAATATTAGTTTTAAAAAGGTAAGGATCTTTTTGTTTATAGTTTTTGTGCTAAAGAACATAATAAGATTTTAACAAAAGTTTAAGCAATAGAATTATATCGAAAACATATTATTATATGTATGTTTGTGTCTTTTTTTTTTGGCAGTGTCGCAAAACAAGTCGTATAATGGCGACTAATTGCCGTCTAGGTGCTACTGGCCCACAACCTTACCGATTTGTGTAAATCGGTCGAACAAATTGGTAAGCCGTAATAATGACGGTCAAGGGGTCAACGGCGGTAAACGACAATCAGTGGTCTCGGTTAGGTATCTTTTGTTTTGTGCTTCGTTTAAAGATCAATGATATGTGTTGTTAGATCTTTTAAAGATCCGTAATTGTTGAAATGAAACACACAGATCTTTTTCTTGATATGTTTTGAATGTTGTTGACGCGAGGATTAGGACAATGATTTGTTTATATTGTTTGGTTGTGTTTTGTCGTTGGCTCATGTGGTAGTAAACTGTTATTATTTTGTTGTTTCTTTTTCTTTTGTTTCGAAGATTGTTGAAAGAGGTAGAAAACTAAAAATAGAGGATATATATAGTTTGGTTATTGTATGTTGACCGTTGGAGATGGGATAGTGACGTAGTTGCCTTAGATAGTTGACTTTCTTTTGTTCTTTCTTTATGCTTCAAGTCTTGGTTGTTCAATATGGGATACGATTAAGATATGGTGGTGGTGATATGTGATGACGGCGATAAGAGACGAAGACAAGGGTAATTTAAAGGAAAAATTATGAAAAAAAAAACACAGGAATATTTCGGTCATTTTAGTTTGACCCGAAAACTGAACCCACAAGGAAGATGCGTACGAGGAGGTTGCGTGCATTTTCCAAATCACACGGACGAAACATGTAGATTTTTGTTTTGATAAGTTATTAACCAACTTACAACACTAAAACATCTCTTCAAACTTAGATCAAACAGCCTTTCAAAAAAGAAAAAAAAAATCTATCAAACACATGGATGAATCTGCAATCTTTTTGTTTAGTATGTGTATTTGATGAGTCACATAATATTCTGTGCATCTTGAAGCGCGTGTTTAGCCTCAAAATTATTACGTAGTTTTTATAATTTTGGTTTTTGATTATGTTTGACACAGTGATAAGATATCGTATAATCCTTCTCTCTCATTTTTGTTGTCTTCTTTTGACTTTTTAAAGTATTTTATTTATTGGCAAGTTTTGTTTGTAGATGGATAATTTAGATTAACTCGTAGTTTAATCTTATGTTAAATTATTAATGGTTGAGTTACCGTGCGAACATAAGATTTTCACAATATAAATTGTGTAGTGGCCTATTTTTATGTGAATAAATCCAATTTTTTAAGAATGCATATGTACCAAAGTCAAAAAAGTGCTTTCACGGATAAAGAATGAAATAATACGTGCACTTGTTTTTTATTGAAAAAAACAAATAGCTTTCTCCTTAGCAAAAACAAACTTCACCATGACACGTTTAACATTAAAATTGATTAAACCTCAAGGAAAAAAAACTGTATTAAAATACTAAACATAAGACATACCACATCACTTTCTCCTGTACAAATAAGCATATTTCAGCAATTAATCGATTTGCTATTTTAAAGTCCGTTGATTGTTTTCAAGTCTAAATGTAATTTATTTTTGTATCCACTATAGTTAAGTACCTTGTTAATACAGTGGATGTCTTTGTTTGAAAATATATTGCCGTTAAAAATAAAAAAGTCGGTTGATGGTACCAAGTTAGCAACTACTAATTGTCAAGCATCTACTATATGTTTTACTTAGCGGCCTTGAATCAACGATTCGACCATAATAGTCCACTTACGACATACCACACCATCTTGACTAAAAACTATATATTTTTTTAATAAGAAAAAATTACATGTTTCGTCCCTATGGTTTATACCAAACATCACGTTTCGTTTCTATTTCATTTTAATTACACTAGGCGTCCTTAATTTTGAAACTGGTAACGCTGGTCGTCCCTATTTTGGATGGTAGTTAACTTTTCTCGTTAAGTCTAATTATTAAAAGGGTATTTTGGTCTTTTTGCTCCTGTTACCACCATAGGGATGAAACGTGTAATTTTTTATACGAATTAACTTTAAAAAAAGACCAATTTTTTTTTTAATATTAGTATTATTATTACGAGCAATAATTAAAAAAAATATGTACGAATCAAATTAAAAAAAATAATTTTCTTTTTATAAAAAGAATTTTAAAACAAAAATGTATATTTTTTTTATTTCGGTTTCAGTTTACGAGCAATAATAAAAAAATCTTTAAAAAAAAATTAATTTTTTTTATTTCGGTTTCAGTTTACGAGCAATAATAAAAACAAATTTTTAAATTTTTTTTATTTTGGTTTCAGTTTACGAACAATAATAAAAAAATCTTTAAAAAAAATTTTAATTTTTTTTTATTTTGGTTTCATTTTACTAGCAATAATAAAAAAATAATATTTTTTTTATTTCGGTTTCAGTTTACTAGCAATAAAAAAAAATTAATTTTTTTTATTTCGGTTTCAGTTTACGAGCAATAACAAAAAAAAAGTTTAAATTTTTTTTAATTCGTTTTCAGTTTATGAGCAATAATAAAAAAAATTAATATTTTAAATTTTTTTTAGTTCGGTTTCGGTTTACGAGCAATTTTATTTCGGTTTCAGTTTACAAGAAGAAAAATAATAAGTCGCGGTGTTTTTAAAAAAAATTTAAAAATTGCTCGAACTGAAACCGAAGTAAAAAAATTTAAAAATTGCTCGAACTGAAACCGAAATAAAAAAAATTTAAAATTTTTTAAAATAAGAAAAAATAATAATAGTCCCTATGATTTATACCAAACATCACGTTTCGTCCCTATTTCATTTTAATTACACTAGGCGTCTCTAATTTTGAAACTGGTAACGCTGGTCGTCTCTATTTTGAATGGTCGTTAATTTTTCTCATTAAGTCTAATTATTAAAAGGGTATTTTTTGTCTTTTTGCTCCTGTCACCACCATAGGGACGAAACGTGTAATTTTTTATACGAATCAACTTAAAAAAAAGACCAAATTTTTTTTTCTTCTTCTTATTATTAGTATTCTTATTACGAGCAATAATTAAAAAAAATTATACGAATCAAAGTAAAAAAAATTAATTTTCTATTTATAAAAAGAATTTTAAAACAAAATTTTATATTTTTATTATTTCGGTTTCAGTTTACGAGCAATATTAAAAAAATCTTCGGTTTAAGTTTACGAGCAATAATAAAAACAAAATTTTAATTTTGGTTTCAGTTTACGAGCAATAATAAAAAACAATATTTAATTTTTTTTATTTTGGTTTCAGTTTACTAGCCATAATAAAAAATTTTAAAAATTGCTCGAAATGAAACCGAAGTAAAAAAAAATTAAAATTTTTAATTTTTTTTATTATTACTCGTAAACTGAAACCGAAATAAAAAAAAATTAAATTTTTTTATAATAAGAAATAATAATAATAGTAAGAAGAAAAAATTACACGTTTCGTCCCTATGGTGGTGACAGGAGCAAAAAGATCAAAATACCCTTTTAATCATTAGACTTAACGAGAAAAGTTAACGACCATCCAAAATAGGGACGGCCGGCGTTACCAGTTTCAAAATTAGGGACGACTGGTGTATTTAAAATGAAATAGGGACGAAACGTGATTTTTGAATAAACCATAGGGACGAAACATGTAATTTTTTCTAATAATAATAATAATAAGAAAAAATTACACGTTTCGTCCCTATGGTGGTGACAGGAGCAAAACGACCAAAATACCCTTTTAATAATTAGACTTAACGAGAAAAGTTAACGACCATTTAAAATAGGGACGACCAGCGTTACCAGTTTCAAAATTAGGGACGACTGGTGTATTTAAAATGAAATAGGGACGAAACGTGATTTTTGAATAAACCATAGGGACGAAACATGTAATTTTTTCTTTTAATAAACATAAGAGAGAATTACATAAATCGTCCTTGTGGTTTGCCGGATCTAACAGATTTGGTCCTTGTGTTTTTTTTCATCGGGTTTGGTTCTTGTGGTTTTGATCCATTGCGGGTTTGGTCCCTTGACCAGCATTTATTTAGTTTGACCAAAGGACCAAACCCGCAATGGATCAAAACCACAAGGGACCAAACTCGCAATGAATCAAAACCACAAGGACTAAACCCGATGAAAAAAAAGCGCAGAGACCAAATCTGTTAGATCTGACAATTCACAAGGACGATTTATGTAATTCTCTTTAAACATAATTTGATCAACTTTTGCATGTTTTGAGACGTTCGTAAGTTAAATACAAATACGTTAGTGGTATGTTTATTTAGTTATCGGTTGCATTTTCCGGTAAGGGAAATGCTAACAACAGCCTTAAAGGTTGTCGTTAAGCAAAGAATTTTTATTACAATACAAACTATGAATCATTTTGATTGGATGATAATCCCGAATAAAATGGAGATAATCTCGGAATTAGTGAATACAGAATTGACACTTGATTGTGATTGACTAAATAACCAAATATTTACTTTTAACCACAACCCTAAGGGCTATCATTAGCAAAACCCTTTTTGGTAAACCGGTGTTCAAAATTGCTCGAAAAAGGCCGTTTTACGCGGAAAATGGTTGCTGTAACGGTGGGTTGACAGATGAAAACTATTTTATTTTTTTTAGTTCTAGACCGTTTGTAAGTTATGAAGCCGTATGCCTGTTATATATCCATAACCACTCGTGCAACTCATGAAAACGACACAAAAAATTCTTTTGGTTTGAATTTTATCATTTTTTTACCAAAAATTAATAATTTTTAAGCGAAACAAAATACACCAACGCGAAGAATATTTAATGAGCTTCCTATAAACATGCACTTTGATATATTTTCGAAAACTTTTTTTCGTCTTTTCCTTTTTTCTTTTTTTTTTCAATGAAACTTGCATGAGAAATTTCATGTGATTAATCACTAATCAGACTATTCGAATATTTAAACATGTAATAAAATAGACATAACATTTTTCTTCAATGTTTTAAAAGTTTCACCGTTTTCCTTTTTATACTACAAAATAACTCGTAAAAGTTTTCTTTAAAAATCATATATATTTTTCTCTATAAATATCTCATAATTTAAAGAAAATGTTTTAAAAGTATCGATAGACAAAAATCTAAAACACAAACTTGTAGAGAATGTTATATTTAAAAACGTGAAAAAAATGTTAAAAAAAGTTTGTCAAAAATATATCAAAATATCAATCTATAAAAAGATTATTAAATTTTCGGCGCGATGGTGTAATTTTTTTTCACTTAACGATGAACGGTTTAACATATATTAGTTTTTTTTAAAGAGTGAAATTGGTTTATAATTAAGTAAGATCAAACACTATAACTAAATAATAAGATATATAATTAATTTATTTTAAACAACATTTCATTACGAGAGTCTAGCAAAAAAAGCTAGACTAAAAAACATTACAAATGATATTTAAGCCCGTTCACCCACGAAACCTTACATTTTTTATTCCGATAAGTTAGCCAAGAAAACGTCAACAAAATAATATTATCTACTAAATCTCTTTCACGCATCCTTCCGACATCAAACAACACCGAGTTCCTAGCAAATATAATTAATCAGGACCAATAAAATCTTCTATAATTAATAAAATATTTAGCTTCACCTAATATACAATAAGACATCAAAGAGTTAGTGCATTTGTATACTAGACCAAAGTTTTTTGTTTATATTAAAACGGTATGTGTTTCGATTAGTACTGGTTTACCCGAACTCAGTATCAGAAGTGATACCAGTACCGGTACACCCCTAGGTTTTGGGATTGATACCGTACATTTTGACCGCATAAACGGTGCCGGTTCGATACCAAAGCGGTGTTGTGTTCGACCCTACTTTAAAATCACTTTCATAACTAGTTAGGATGCACCTAAAAAAATCGAGATGTTTGATTACACTTATTTCTCAATTTTAAGTTTCTTGTCACTATAATCTTTTCTCGTACCAAATACCCACTCAAATTCTCAAAAGTCAAACCAAAGAAAGTGAGCGACAAAAACATAACCAAATAACTCATGACTTGGGCTGTAATTTTGGACCCATTAACAGCCCATAAAATACTTGAAATGAGCGGGAAATAACAAACTTGATCGGAACGAACACTCACTCACTCACTCGCTACTCCCAATCACGATTACACTCACTCACTTACTTCTAAGGAGTCGTTATGGGTCAAATGGATCCATGCTTACAAATTGAGAGGGCGAAATTTCTGGGACCTTCCGTATCGAGGTAATATGTCATGGGGTTGGAGGAAAATTCTCCAACTACGCCCGCTTATTCGTCCTTTTATATGCTATCGATTAGGGGTTGGTAACAAGTCCTCGTTGTGGTTTGATCGTTGAGCTCTCTTTCCCCTTTATCTCAAATTATTAGGGTTCGTGATATTCAGAGAGCGGGTTTTGAGCTCTCCTATTTTGTTATGGATGGACCTGAATTATCGTGTTAGCAACCAAATGGGACCACAATCAGAAAAACTATAAATTCTGTATCTAATCAAAACCAAGGAAAATTTTCAAGCTCCAAATCAATCAAGAAGAGGGCAAATTTCAATCAAGGAAACAACAATTTTCAAGCCCTTAATTATCAAGCTCAAGTTGGACCTTCGAATGAAGTTAACAAACTACATGAAGGTAATGTAGCTTAACTTTGTGAGCATGCAAAATCTAATGACTTAATTGAAAGACTCGGAATTGCGGAATGATTCAAATCTTTCTTGTTACAAGACCAATAAGATAAGAAAATCAAAATACAATCAAATAATTATAACATGTTAACTGAATTTTACTATGCAAAAAAGCAAAGTCCCTGGGTTTAGGTCACTTCCTAGTAATACGGTACGCTAAACCCGAGAGGTGACATGGAAAGCTTTTACCACCAAAGTGGTGTTACTTATAACTGGACCTACGATTCACCCTACTCCTTCCTCCTATCCCGAAAGAAGTGGAACTAAATAACGAGGCAACAAAGGACGAGTTACAAAACTACAAGTTTCACTAAAGTACCACCACGTCCCATACTCCGGTTGTCCAAG
The DNA here is from genome assembly GCA_026074375.1 of Tanacetum coccineum. Classification (NCBI taxonomy): domain Eukaryota; kingdom Viridiplantae; phylum Streptophyta; class Magnoliopsida; order Asterales; family Asteraceae; genus Tanacetum; species Tanacetum coccineum. The sequence goes on along the minus strand of BQNB010005381.1, from coordinate 59,178 downwards.
ACTGAACCCGGAGCTCGAAGTTGCTCTGAAGCCTAATCCTAAACCGTCAATACCTTATCCTTCGAGGCTTAATGATCAAAAGCTACGAGAGAAAGCAAATTATCAAATGTTAAAGTTCCTTCAAATCTTTCATAGATTACATTTCAACCTTAGCTTTGCGGATGCTCTTCTTCACATACCTAAGTTCGCTTCTACGTTTAAGAGTCTCCTTAGTAATAAGGAGAAATTATTCGAATTGGCAAATACCCCGTTAAATGAGAATTGTTCGGCGGTGCTCCTAAAAAAGTTGCCCGAAAAACTTGGAGACCCCGGCAGATTTCTTATACCTTGTGATTTTCCAGAGCTAGTTGAGTGCTTAGCCTTGGCCAATCTTGGCGCTAGCATCAACTTAATGCCTCTTTCTGTATGGAAGAAGCTTTCGCTCCCGAAACTTACTCTGACTCGCATGACACTCGAATTCGCAAACCGATCGGTTGCTTATCCGGTTGGTGTTGCTGAAGATGTATTTGTGAAAGTATGAAAGTTTCATTTTTAGGCTGTTTTGTTGTAGTTGATTACGATGTCGATCCTCGGGTTCCCCTCATTCTCAAGAGGCCCTTCTTGAGGACGGCATGAGCATTAATCGATGTACACGGAGAAGAACTTATTTTAAGAGACGGAGATGAACAATTGATTTTTTTATACAGACACCTCTTCAAAATATCCTAATGAGCATATAATTGAGTCGGTTAAAATGATTAATTTCATTGATATATCATGTGAGGATAATTTTGAAGAAGTGCTTAAGATTAAGAAATTATCTTATCATTTTAAGTGGCAGTTCCACTTCTTATTACATGATTATTCTCCTAGCCTCACACCGGTTTAGGACTTAGTGATTCTCTTCTTTGAGGTGTTCGCCGATGAACTCGCTCTTCTTGACCCAATTCCACCAGGAATTGGTGATGCCGACTTTGATCCGGAGGGAGACATTCGTCTACTTAAGAAGTTATTAAATGATGATCCATCATCTCCTCTCCCTCCGAAAGAACTTAATTTTGAGGAACTTAAAATGATAAAATCTTTGAATGATTATTCTCACCCTCTCTTGACGTTTTATGAGGAAAAATTTTGTTGACTTTCTCTATCCTATCTTCGTTGGCTAATGGATGATTTTACTCTAGTGTTGGGAGAGTATACCTCCTGAGGCGGATGTTCTGGATGAAAATTTTAAAATTTATTCGAACCCTCTTTTTGAATTTGATGAAGAATACATCTCTAGTGACGTAAATCCTCTTTTTTATGAGGTGTTAGAAGACATCGAGAGTAAGGAATCTTATGTTTCTAACCTTGATGAGCCGGATTTACTTGTCACACCTCTTTCTGATGCTAATGAGGATGAGTGTTTCGACCTAGGGGGCGATATTAATGAGATCAATGCTTTTCTAGATATTGATGTTTCCACGGATATTGAGGTCGTTATTTGATTTCGGGAGGGAGATATAATTTTCTGAGAATTTGCTAATGGACAGCTATCCCTTATCTCCCTCCCGATGTGTTTTTAGATCATGACACGATAAGCTTAAAGGATGAACTTTATAATAATGATTTGAAGAGTATGGTCAAAGTTTTTGACCCCGGCATCTTCGCTTATAGTTTTTATTCCTTAGAGCCGGTGGCATATGAATGTCCGATGGAAGTTTGCTCTTCCACATGTTTCGTCCCTAATATCACGATGTATGGGAGAGTCAAGTAGAGTCCTCACACAAAAATAAGCATTCGGGGGTGGAACCCATGCTTATTCCCTAGTAGTAGTATTTTAGTATATATTTATTAATAAGATGTGATGGTGAGGAGGCTCGCCTCTTCCTTTCTCGTGTTTCGTGGTTTGTGTTTTATGTCCAGGATTGCCCGGATTATGAAGACTCTTATGCTCGTGGTTTTGTCCATCGTTCACTCGATCTTCAATCCTTAGCATGCTTATATGGAATCTGATATCCTAGATCTTATTGATTAACGTTTATCTATTTGCATAATTAATGAACGGCTTTAGATTTACGTAGAGACCCTTTTTAAACATTGAGGACAATGTTTAGTTCTAGTATGGGGGGGGTCTTTCGATTTGATCTTACTTGCATTTTCCTTGTCTTCACGTAATCCCGTTTTACCACCAAAAATAGCAAAAATATGTGATTTTAGGCCAAAATTAAAAAAATTTCAAAAATAAAATAAGTGTTTTACACGAATTTTTGTCTTTTTGAGAAATAATTTTGACTTGATCGGCATGTATGAGCTCTAACTAGCCACGTGTTAACTTATGTAAATTTAACTTTTGCTAGTCTTTATACAAGAAGCTTTAAAACGCGAATTTTAGTTGAGAAAAGCCAAGAGTTTGCATGTTTCATATGACTTTAAAATATTGCAAAAGCTTGTTTTTTTATTTGACTAAGCATTCGTGGATTCTTTTTTATTAAAGATTTCAAACTTGCTCGAAGAATGGAAATGATAGAGTTTTATATAAGTTAGATGCTAAGCGTGGAGTAGTTGGATCTCTTTAGAGCTCATAGAGGTTAATTGTGGCTTTTTTCTCCCATCAGCTTAATAAACGTTATATAATTGTTAATAAATAAAGTTGCTTTGGTTTTTCGATTCTTAGTTTAGATCCCTTCGATAGAGATTCTTCTAGTGAAGTAATGGTACCATCGAGGTTTTGTCAGTGTTGTGGAATAATAGGCTACCGATTCCTGATAGCTCCTACCGTTGTTTAGGTAGGTTTAAAAGACCACAGACTTGAAATTTGGCTATAATAGTAATAATGTAATAAACCAAAGTTGAAATAAGACTTTTAGATCATGGTCGGCTCGCATACCGATGTGATAGTCGTTTAAAGGGTGGAGGTAATAATAATAATAATAAAAACTGTGGGCTGATAAAAGTTTACTGTCTCTGGTCGGTTCGCTGCCGATGTGGCAGTCTTCAAAAGAAGGCCCATAGTAAGAATAATAATCCGAGACTGATAAAAGTTTGATGCATCTGGTCGGTTCGCTGCCGATGTTGCAGCCTTCAAAAAGGTCGAGGAAATTACCGAGGTCGAAATAAGACTACTGGCTCTTGTCGGTTAGGACGCCCGATGTGTCAGTTGTTTAAAGGACCGAGGTTTAATAATGTTGCTATAATAATAATGAATTAAAGCCAAATTTTCGTCTTGGGGTATTCTAAATAAAGCTCCGTCTCTGGACTCGTAGTTGAGTTGTTTCAGATGAAATAAAAAGGATAACCCTTAAGTCATGCGAATTTAAAACCTTAATGTGGACCTTATTCTCACCATATCGTCTCTTTAGAAAAGGATTTCAAACTAATTATGGTCTAAACCGGGTTTACTTTATATGAACAAGAATTTAATTTATTTGTCACCAATAATAAAAATAATACCCTTAGAGGATTTAGGAATAAGGGAGCAGAAAGTAGATATGCATACACAATTAGCATTTATGCTTAGTGTTAGCATCTTAACTTGTATTTAACAAAGATTTTGTTTTTAAGCTTAGTTTGGGGCAGATGAAAAATTTTTGAGGACGTTGATTTATCCTTTTAGTGTTTCTTGTTCCACGATCCTTAAAGTTTCAGTTATATATATATATATATATTTATTATAGATATATATATATATATATATATAGGGATGAGATCATGAGAAAACCTAATTTTGGTGGAAAACCCAGAAAACCCAGAAAAATCAAACAAATGCCCTAAAAAAATCAAACAGATGCCCTAATTTTTTCAGGCTTTAACAAATTGTTTTTTAGGCAATATAGGCATCGATTTACTCTGTGTAAAAACTCAAAAAAACCCATAAACAGATGCCTAAAATAACTAAACAGATGCCCCAAAAAATCTTTTATATAACCTGAAAAAAATATTAGGGTATCTGTTTTTTTTTTGTTGTTTTTTTTCTATGTGTCTTCTGTTTTTTTTCTTTCGTTGTTGTCCTTTTTTTTTTATTTTTTTTTTATTTTTGATTTTTTTTTTTTTTTTGTTTTGTTCTTTTTTTTTTTTTTTTTTGTTTTTTTTTTTTTTTTTGTTTTGATTTGATTTTTTTTAGGGCATTTGTTTGGTTTTTTTCTGGGGTGTTTTCTGGGGTTTTCCACCCAAAAATTAGGTTTTTCATGATCGCACTCCTATTTCTATATATATTAATATATATTTATTTATTATATATATATATATATATAACTGATACTTTAAGGATCGTGGAAACAAGAAAACACTTAAAAGGATAAATCATCGTCCTCTCGATTTTTTCATTCTGCCCCAAACTAAGCTAAAAACAAAAAATCTTATGTTAGAATACAAGTTAAGATGCTAACACTACTCATAGATGCTAATTGTGTACGCATAGCTACTTTTTGCTCCCTTATTCCTAAATCCTCTAAGGATTTTATTTTTATTATTGGTGACAAATAAATTAAATTCTTATTCATATAAAGTAAACCCGGTTTAGACCATAATTAGTTTGAAATCCTTTTCTAAAGAGACGATATGGTGAGAATAAGGTCACATTAAGGTTCTAATTTCGCAATTGTTTATGGGTTATCCTTACCCCAACCCCCTACACCCCCCCACCCCCCCCCCCCCCCTTTTTTTTTCATCCGAAACAACTCAACTAGAGTCCAGAGAGGAGGCTTTACTTAGATAAACCCCAGAGTCGAAAAATTTGGCTTTATTCTTATATTATAGCAACATTTTTAATCTCGGTCTTTTAACGACTGGACACATCGGGCGTCCTATCACGACAAGAGCCATAGTAGTCTTATTTCGATCCCTCGGGTAATTTCCTCGACCTTTTTGAAGGTTGCAACATCGGCAGCGAACCGACCAGATGCAGCAAACTTTTATCAGTCTCGGATTTATTATTCTTACTATGGGCCTTCTTTTGAAGACTGCCACATCGGCAGCGAACCAACCAGAGACAGTAAACTTTTATCAGCACCACAGTTTTATTATTATTATGGTTATTACATCCACCCTTTAATCGACTATCACTTCGGTTATGCGAGTCAGGACCTTGATACAAATGTCTTATTTCGGCTTCGGTTTTTTATTACATCTATTATTATTATTTATTAGCCAAATTTCAAGTCTTGTGGTCTTTTAAACTTACCTAAACAACGGTAGAGTGCTATAGGAATCGGTAGCCTATTTTACCACAACATGACCAAAACCTCGATGTGTACCTTACTTTCACTAGGAAGGAATCTTCTACGAAGGATCTAAACTAAGATCGAAAATACAAAAGCAACTTTATTTATTAACAATTATATACGTTTTATTAAGCTGATGGGAGAAAGAATGCCACAATTAACCTAATATAAGCTCTAAAGAGGTATCCAATACTCACGCTTAGCATCTTAACTTATTTAAAACTCTATCCATTTTCTTCTTCGCAAGTTTGAAATCTTTAATAAAACAAGATCCACGGATGCTTAAGTCTAATAAAAACAGACTTGCATATTTAAGTCTATTATGGAAACTTGCAAACTCTTGGCTTTTTCAATCTAGAATTCGCGTTTTAAAGCTTCTTGTATAAAAGACTAGGAAAAGCTTAAATTTATATAATTAACGGGCAAGTTAGAGCGCAACAGTGCCTCGATTCAAGTCCAAAATTTTATTCTCAAAAAGACAAAAATTCATGTAAAAACACTTATTTTATTTTTGAAATTTTTTTTAATTTTGGCCTAAAATCACATATTTTTGCTATTTTGGTGGTTTTTTTATAAACGGGCCCCCCCCCCCGGATTACGTGAAGACCTAGGAAATGCAAGTAAGATCAAATCGAAAGATCCCCCCCCCCATACTAGAACTATACATTGTCCTCAATGTTTAAAGGGTCTCTTTCGTAATTCTATAGCCGTTCATTTTTTTATGCAAATTAGATAAATGTTAAATCAATAAGATCTCGGATATCAGATTCCCATATAAGCATGCTATGGATTGAAGATCGAAGTGTGAGCGATGGGGACCAATACCACGAGCACGAGAAAGTCTTCATAATCCGGTCAATCCTGGACATAAAACACAAACACGAAACACGAGAAAGGAAGAGGCGAGCATCCTCACGTCACACTTATTAATAAATATTTATATAATTACTACCACTACTAGGGTATAGCATGGGTTCTCACCCACGAAAGTGCGTATTTTTGTGTGATTCTCTAGCTTGACTCTCCCCTATCATCGTGAGATTAGGGACGTAATCATGATGGAAGACAATACTTCCATGGTCTTTCATATGTCACCGGCTCTAAGGAATTATATAACTATAAGCGTAAATGCCACAGGGTCAAAAACTTTGACCATACTCTTCAAATCATTATTATAAAGTTCATCCTTTAAGCTTATCGTGTCATGATCTAAAAACACATCGGGAGGGAGATAAGGGATAGTGTCATTAAGCAAATTCTCAAGATAGATTATATCTCCCTCGAATCAAATAACCGTCCTCTATTATCCGTGGAAAACATCAATATTAGTAAAGCATTGATCTCATTAATATCGCACCCCCTTAGGTCGAAAACACTCATCCTCAATTTGCATCAGGAAAGAGGTGTGACAGTAAATTCCGGCTCTCAAGGTTTGAAACATAAGATTCCTTACTCTCGATTGTCTTCTAACACCTCATTAAAGGAGGAATTTTACGTCACTAGAGATGTATTTTCATCAAATTCAAAAAGTGGGTTTCGAATTATATTTTAAAAATTTTATCCGAACATCCGCCTCTAGGAGTGTGACTCGCATCACTAGAGGTAAATTCAATCATTGCATCGAAGATGGGATAGAGAAATTCACAAAAATTTCCTCATAAAACGTCTGAGAGGGAGATTAATCATTCAAAGATTTTATCATTTTAGTTCCTCAAAATTAAGTTCTTTCGGAGGGAGAGGTGTTGATGGTAATCTCATTTAATAAACTTCTTAAGTGACGAATTGTCTCCCTCCGGATCAAAGTCAGGCATCACAATTGCCTGGTTGGAATTGGGTCATGAAGAGCGAGTTCATCGGCGAATCCTCAAGAAGGAGAATCACTAGTCTAAACCGGTTTGTGGGCTAGGAGAAAGAATCAGGTTATAGAAGTGGTACTGCCACTTTAAATGATAAGATAATCTTAATCTTAAGCATTCTTTCAAAATTATCCTCAACATGATATATTCAATGAAATTAATCATTTTAACCGACTCAATTCTATGCTTATTAGGATATTTCAAAGTGGTGTCGGTATGAAAGATCAATTGTTCATCTCCGTCTCTTAAAATAAGTTCTTCTCTGTGTACATCGATTAATGCTCGTGCCGTCCTCAAGAAGGGTCTCCCGAGAATGAGGGGAACCCGAGGATCGACATCGTAATCAACTACCACAAGTCTGCCGAAAAATGAAACTTTTTCTACTTTCACAAAATACATCTTCGGCAACACCAACAGGAATATGCAAATGATCGATTTGCATTGTTCGAGAGTGTCATGCGATGTCTGAGGTAAGTTCCGGGAGCGAAAGCCTTTCCATACAAAAAGAGGCATTAAGTTGATGCTAGCGCCAAGATCGGCCAAGGCTAAGCACTCAACTAGCTCCGGAAAATCACATGGTATGAGAAATCTGCCGGGGTCTCCAAGTTTTTTAGGCAACTTTTTTAGGAGCACCGCCGAACAATTCTCATTTAACGGGGTATTTGCCAATTCAAATAATTTTTCCTTATTACTAAGGAGACTCTTAAACGTAGAAGCAAACTTAGGTATGTGAAAAAGAGCATCCGCAAAGCTAAGGTTGAATTGTATATCTATGAAAGATTGATGGAACTTTAACATTTGGATAATTTGCTTTCTCTCGTAGATTTTGATACATTTTTAAGGCTCGATGGATAAGTATTGACGGTTTAGGATTAGGATTAGAGCAACTTCGAGCTCGGTAAGGTCTTGGACAACCGGAGGTTGGACGCTGTGTGGTTCTTTGTGAACTTGTAGGTTTGTATCCTCGGTCTTTGTTTGCCTAGGTTGTTTTTATGTTCCACTTCTTTCGGGATGAGGAGTAGGAGTAGGTGGAATGTTATGGTCGTTATAAGTATCACCAATTTGGGTGTATTTGCTTTCTGTCAACTCCTCGGGTTAGCTACCGTTATTATAGGAAGTGATCCTAAACCCGTGGGACTTGCTTTTGCATAGTAAGATTTAGTTAACATGTTTATTATTTGATTGTTTTGATTTTCTATCTTATTGGTTCTTGTAATCAAGAGAAGATTTGAATTCATTCCGCAATTCCGTCTTTCTTCATATTAGGTCATTTGGTTTGCATGGTCTCTCTAAGTAGATTCATTACTTTTCTTGTGTTTGTTTAACTCATTCGTAGGTCAAACTTGAGCTTGTTAATTCTGTGCGTGATAATTGTTGTTTCCTTGATTGAAGTTTTGCCATCTTCCTTGATTGTTTGGAGTTTGATAATTTCCTTGATTTTGATTTGTACGATTATAGTTTTGATTGTGTCCCATTGGTTGATAAAACGATAATTCAGGATCTCATGAGGACGAGTATCCATTTCCCTCCTTGATGGTAACTCCCCAGTGGTGTGATGCATTAAAAGTGTTGCTATCAGTAGCAAGACACTCAAAGTACGGATGCGGTCCACCATAAGTTACACAAGTCTCTTCTACGGCTTTCACGGAAACTTGTTGATTAGCCTTGTTCATAAGCACTAATTCCTTAACGATCTCGGTGAGAGCGGTTACATCTGGAGAAGGTGATGGAATAGAAGAAGTAGTAGTACTTACATTTGAAACAATCAGTTGTTTCGTGAAGTCGTACATTTTTGACTTATTCTCAATAATCGTCATCTAAGAATCTCGAGGTGCCACGGTTCAAAGTTACCACCGGCATCAGGGCATTTTGAGAATCTTGAATCGGATTGTTGTCAATGCATTATAAAAGGTATTATTGATGCAATTCTGAAAAACCGTGGTGTGGGCATTTACAAAGGAGATCTTTGAAACGATCCCATGCCTCACTAAACGTTTCATCAAACTTTTGTTGAAAATTCGTGATATCGTTCTTGAGATTCATAGTCTTCGAAGGAGGAAAGAAATAATTCACAAACTTAGAAACGAGATCTTCCCTCAGTATGGATAGAATGAGGGGGTTCCTTTTCAAGCCAAATCTGGGCGTTTCACCCTAGTGAAAATGGGAAAAGCAGCAACTTGATAGCTTCGTGTGGAATATTTTTGTATTTATTTTAGCGTAGAAGTGATTTGTTTAAACAAAGGAATATGAGCATGAGGGTTGTCCTTCTTAAAACATGAAAATTGACTCGAAGTTACTAATGGATGTAACCGCCTTTTAACTCAAAATTTTAGGCAAGTATAGCAGGCATAACAATGATCTCCGTAACCCTCAGTATGGGGCCTTGGTGCAATTCCCGACTTAGTACACGCGTATCCGCCATAGTGACAACGGGAGTCTCTACAATAGTTCGAATCTCGGGTTCGACTATTTGCTTGGAACGTCTACGATTACGTCGCTTCAGAATCGTGGAAGATTCAAGAATTAAATTCGATTGATTCGAATATTATAGTCTATATATGTGTAATTTATATACATTATAATATATATATATATATAATATATATATTATATATATTATATATATATTATATATATCCTGAAATACCAATAAGTAATCAGTATTAGAGGAGGTATCCCGTTTTGATATATAAAAAATTGCTTGAGGACAAAAACAATAATTTTTATCTCCCAGATGTCGTATCCGACGATGTGTGAATTGAAAAAACCTTGCTTCGGTTCGTGATGTGTGATTGATTAATCAATTATTTTGGATTTTAGTAATCTAAGTAGTAAAAACGTAAAGGAAAAGCACATAAAGGCATGCTAAGCTAGAAACAAAGGCAACTTAAAAATCTAACGACATATAAAAGTAATTAAAAACTAATTTAAAATTAAAATGCAATTAATTATTCTTAAATATGACAAAATTAAACTCTTTAAAAAACTCAAAATGCAAATTTTTAATCTAAAATGATAAAATTAATTTTTAGAAAAAAGAAAATATATTTTTATTATTTTTATTTTTTAAAACTATTTTAAAGCTTTTAAAACTAAAAATTCAATTAAAAATATTAAATGAAAACTAAAAATTATGAAAAAATTCAGAAAAATACTAGAACTTATTCTAAAGGTTTAGGAAGAAAATTGGGATTCACAGCTTATTCCAATAAGCTGTGAAAATTCAATTAGCTATAAGCCATAAACTAAAAATGGAGTATTATTAATAAATGGTTGCATAGTTTTTATGAAAAAGAACCCAATGGGCAGTGGTTGAGGTGTTGGTGTGTTAAGAGGGAGGTCACAGGTTCGAACCCTGTGACTTTCTTTTTGAAAACTTATTTTTTTTAAAAATTTCTTTTTGACAAACCTAAAGAACAAACATAAATAAGCACTTTAATTAAGAGACTTTTCCAGAACTTATTTATAAGCTAGATAAAAAGCAATCTAAAGTGACAGTTTTGGGGCGCGCACTAACTTAATGACATAAGCTTAAAACTGTTTTTTTGGTGTCTAGTTTAGGACTCAATAACATCTAGCTCTCTACGCGCTAAATAAGCTGAAACAGACAAACACCTAAAATACTATCTATAAGCATTATGATTACTCTCTCTTAAGCAAACAGATATAAGCTGCGCCTCTCGCCTTCTCTCTCCCTCTCCTCCAACTCCCCTCTTAAACCTCGCGCGCTCGCTCGCTCGCACAGACTTAAAAACATATTCTAAGGACTTTTAACCAAAATTAAGCTAAGATATTGAACAATAAGCACTAAGAAAAAGCTAAAAGCTTAAAACAGGTAAAGTACTATAAGCCAATGACACAAATAAGCAAAAATTAAGCAAACTATATTTGAATATAGCCTATCAAATGGTAAGTGTAAGTGACAGACTACTACTTACTTGTTTTTAATTTTTCGGGCTTTTTGAAAATTTCTGACTACTCTAGGAGCTCAATATTAAGACTTAAAAACTTACACTTGAACAACCTAAAAAACTAATAATAACAGCATTAAGAACAGATATATTTAAGCTATAAAGCAATTAAATTTAATCAAAGTAAGGATTAAATCTAATCACAAAATGACTGCACATTTAGTTCCTAAAAAAAAACTACTACCATTAAACTGTTTTGACAGTTTCTTTGATTTAAAAAACTTCAAAACGGTTTTTTCCAAAGTCCATGATCTAAAAACAGTGTGCATAATGATTATTTGAAACCAGATTTGAGCATTTAAAAACATACCTTAAGCTTTCATTTTTAAAATCAACTTTGCAAGAAATTTAGCACATACTTAGACTAGCAGACATGGATTTTTTGTTGTAAAAAAAACTAAAAAACCTTAACAAAGCCTACTTAAGGCTTTAATAAAAACTAGTACCTAGATAAATATTAAGTGCTTGTGCAAACTAACTTGAAAACCAAAAACAGCTTGTACACTATTTTACCATGATTAAAGTGCTTAACCCAAACACCCCTTTAAATTTTGAAAACTCATTTATAAGCCAAAACAGATCTAAATAAGCCTGAATTTGTGAAAATAGATTAAGCATTATAGATAATAAGGACAAATAAGCAAGAATTTTAGAGAAATGATTACTGGATAATAAAGCTAAACTCAATAAGCAGATTAAAGCTTACTAATTGGACAAATTTTTATAAATCTCTTAATGAAACTAAAGAAAAAATTACATATGTAGTCCCTATGTTTATTCGCAAACAATCACGTTTGTCCTCTATATTCTTTTTAAATAACCAGTAGTCCCTATTTTGAAACTGGTAACGTGGCCGTCCTATTTTGGATGGTCGTTAACTTTTCTGGTTAAGTCTAATTACTAAAAGGGTATTTTGGTCTTTTTGCTCCTGTCACCAACATAGGGACGAAACATGTAATTTTTTCTTATTATTATTATTATTACTATTTTTTTATTTTATTTTTATTTTAAAATATTTTTAAGTTTTTTTTATTTCGGTTTTTCAGTTTATGGGCAATATATAAAGTTTAAAAAATTTTAATTTTTTTTACTTCGTTTTCATGTATCGAGGCTCTACCACCCTATCTCCCCTCCCCCCATCATTTCACTCTCCACGCGCGGCGTTCAAAGAAATTTAAAAAGAGATATATATACGCACGCTACACGCGATGTTTTTCTTCTCGTAAACATAAAACCGAAATAAAATTGCTGTGTAAACTGAAAACCAAAATAAAAAAAAATTTAATTTTAATTTTTTTTTTATTATTGCTCGTAAACTGAAACCGAAATAATAAAAATTTTAAATTTTTTTTATTGCACGTAAATTGAAACCGAAATAAAAAAAATTTATTTATTTTTAATTATTGCTAGTAAACTGAAACTGAAATAAAAACAATAATTTTTTTTTTATTATTTCTAGTAAACTGAAACCAAAATAAAAAAAAATAAAAAAAAAATAAAAAAGAATTTAAGATTTTTTTTATTATTGCTCTTAAACTGAAACAGAAATAAAAAAAATAAATTTATTTATTGCTAGTAAACTGAAACCGAAATAAAAAAAATAATATTTTTTTTTTATTATTTGCTCGTAAACTGACCATAAATAAAAAATAAAAAAAATTAAAGAATTTTTTTTATTATTGCTCGTAAACTGAAACCGAAACAAAAAAAATTAATTTTTTTTTATTATTGCTAGTAAACTGAAACCAAAATAAAAAAAAATTAAAAAAAATTTTAAAGATTTTTTTTTTATTATTGCTCGTAAATTGAAACGAAATAAAAAAATTTATAAATTTTTTTTTAAAAATTCTTTTTATAAAAAGAATTTTTTTTTTAATTTGATTCATATATAAATTTTTTTAATTATTGCTCGTAATAATAATAATAATAATAATAATAAGGAAAATAAAATTTGGGTCGTTTTTTAAGTTGAATTCGTTATAAAAAATTACACATTTCTTCCCTATGGTGGTGACAGAGCAAAAAGACCAAAATTACCCTTTTACTTAATTAGACTTAACGAAAATAGTATCGAACCATCCTATATAGGGACGGCCAGCATTACCAGTTTCAAAATTAAGAACGCATAGTGTAATTAAAATGAAATAGGGACGAAACGGTGATGTCTTTGGTTTAATCCATTAGGGAACGAAAACATGTAATTTTTTCTAAACTAAATGAAATGATGTAAAACTAGGAATTTTAGTATATTTATAGCTAACATAAGACAGAGTAAGAACAATAAAAAGCATTAATAAACACAATAAGCAAATTTATAAGCTAAATAAGAAAATAAGCTAAAATGGAAAAAGAAACCATACCTTGTCCTTTGCTCTAAACAAGGACATAAAATGCTCTATAGAGCTTATCTACAATGCTAGCTTAAAGAATAAGTCTGATAAGCACCTTTATTTTCTTGGCTTTCTTCCAAGTGGCTTACATTCAATAATTTTGAGTGGATTTGACGTGAATGCCTATTCAAGTTTAGCTTTTTTGAAAGCTAAACTGAATGAAAACTGGCCTTATTAGTAATAAGAGGTGCTTATTGAGATTATTACGCTCCTTAGTCGCGCCGCTCGCGTCTAAACACATTTTACGAATTGGCACACTCGCCTCTCTCTCTTCTCGCTCTCCCTCATCAGTAATGTGATATAAGTAAGTAAAACATAATGAGAGTAAAATGAACTTTTATTGATTAATTAAGAGATTCAAGCTTTTAATGGAAATTTTACATTAATTAAGAGGGACAATAAGGTAAAATTACACTAAATAAGCTACTAAAATAATACTATAAGGCTATGATGATCCTTTGATGTGTGAAATATACCCTCTATTGATAGCATATGAAGAGAAGGTTCTAGGATTGAGAAGCGTCCCATAGTGCTTCATCTTGAACCCTTTGTTCTCTATCAAACTTCTTAATCCATCATTTTACACCCTTGGGTCATGTGCCAGCAACAACATAGCCTTTGAAAATTGCTTGGGTTCGCCAGGGTGCCTTGGGTTGATGCTAACGTTGTCAGCGAGCTTCTAGAAGGGTACGTGTGTGTGGTAAGGAAGGGTAGATTTACCCTGCGTATGTTGTTGTTGTAATAAAAATGGGGTGGGGAAAAAGCAGGGGAGAAAGGGAAGGTACAATAACATTGGACCCTTTGTTTGTATCATTTCTTTGACTTGGACTAGGTTTTGCGTTTGTTCGGCTTATCTGGGCCATTTGAAATGGATTTAGGCATAATAGACATAGACTTGTATTTTTATAAGGCCGCTTATGGTAGGCTAAGGGTTAATATACTTCAATTGATAATGGGCTGACCCGGCCCACGAAACGGGTTACGGGTTGGCCCATTAAAATTGAATATGTCTTCGGCTTCGTTTTCTCACGCCCTTCCAATCTCGTGCTCGGATTTTGTCCTTTTTGGCTCGTTTTTGTCCATATTTGATATATCCGTTACATGCATAATTCAATTAACAAAACACACACATACAATGCATTTTTCATGTATTTTTGGTCATTTAAGCACATTTTAATAAGGGAAATTGATATGTGATTAAACACATATCAAAGCTCTTATCGACTACGACGTTCGACTCGACGACGTCCCGATCATGTGCGACAATAAAGGCGCGATTGTGACTTGCAAAAACCCCGGTGTCGCAACATTCTCAATACCAAAACCACATCGAAATTCGTCAACCATTTCTTCGTGATAATGTCTGGAAATAGACATATCTCAATTGTAAAAGTGTCAGTCCGTCGACAATACATCCACTGCCATTCTTACTGAAAACCCCTCTAAAACGGAATCGTTTAATAGTCTACGTTTGGTTTTTTGGAATGAGGAACACATTCCATAATATCTATTAGTCCGCATTATCCTTCTTCTTCTTTAATCTGTCCGCGTTATATTTGTGGTCGTGACTATTTAAACTATTTTCATCCCATAAATCTTGTTAGATTTACTTAATTACGAAAATACAAATTATATATGTCACTTTTTCCGCGCAAATTCGTTTCAAAAATTTTAAAGGTCCAAAAAAACCCTCGCTGAGGCGACCCCCACATATCCCATGCGGCCCAAAAAGCATTTTTTAGAGGCCCCCTTATCAATATGGGACCGCCAATTGCGAGTCTCCATATCAACTTAGTTAAAATAAAATTCTAAAACACAAATTCTGTGTGACATCACCCCCTCTCTGTCAGCAAGCGACGGAAAATGAACAAAAACAAACCAAAAACTCAAAAAATACAACCTTTAAAAACTTAAATTGAAGATCTAATTCAACAACCTATTATCATTCCATAAATGGACAAAGATCTCAATTTTGTAAGTCATTTCATCTATTTTCTTTCAGTTTGAGTCTAGGGTTCATGTGAACAACATAAAATTGATATTGGATTTTCATTTTTCTTTCCCAATTTGTACAATTAGGACTACTAGGTTACAATGTATAACTAATATGCTTCCCGTAGACATAGAATTTGCATACACTAGCGAGTTTGTCAAAAAGTTGATTTCGAACCAAAACCCTAATTTTATTTTTCAAATCACTCACGTTAGGGACATAATAAAATTGTTGTTATGCATTGTTAATACAAACATAAAAATGGTTTTTAAAACACTTGCATAATGATCTCATGAACAAAAAGTCGAGATATATGATTCATATGTATTTTCGACACTGGTCGGATGAGCAAAATCAATAAAGAGGTATGGATTAAACTCTTAGGATTTTGATTTTAGGTGAGTAATCATTACTACCATCATTTTTTTGTACATTTAAGCACACACTAGATACAATGCTCATAAAAATTTACAATGTAAATGGTAATAAAATGTGACTTCATTTATTTAGGTATCTTGCCTTGCTAAATCGTCTGACACATAAAATACAAGAACTATTCCTCATGATTTCACCTGAATATCCGTTCACCTATAAAATAAGATTTAAGAAAGCCTTGAAAGTCCGGCTACATTCATGAGGGTTTCGGGTGGGTTTTTTGAGGTTGCGGATCTAAAATCTCTTTTCGGTCTTTTCTTTATATTTCTTGAGTTTGAGTGGTCTCCTTGAAATTAATGACCAATTTTATCTCGTTTCATACTCGAGTTTTATAGTCAATTTCAAATTATATTCTGACGAAGGTTAAAATGGTCATCGAGTTCGGGATTCAAAATCAATTCTGTTCTTATTCTCTTGAAGAAATTTGCTCAAATTCTTGACGTCACCTTGCGAGGGGTGCCTGCGTATTTACTGACAACATGCGTCACTTGACGAGTTGGCAAAATGGTTTTTTCTCCGGCACCACACTCTACCGGCCCCTCTCCCCGGCCTTCCCATATAAACAATACTCTGTGTGTGTCTCCTTGATGACAGAGACATTTTGTATATTCGGAATGCTCTCGCACAGCTCTCGGCGCTCTATGTCCGTCATTCCCGTCATGAGGAACCCCCAAATTACCCGTCGCATGACTATAAATTCTCACTACACTCAGTGAAATTTGTAGCCTACACCTCTGAAGCCTTTGGAAAGAATTTATCGGGGAAAAAACATTATCTGGGGGGTTTATCGGGACCATGTTCAAAGTGTCTTTGTGATTAGTACTTAATTTTATATAAGTCGATACAAGAATGTTATACCGGTCTGTTTGGCGTAATTAGTCTTGGGAAGTAATAGGGCTCTGTCGGGTTCAACGGGCTTGGTTTGTAATCTAATATTGTCCGTGTTTCGGGCTCAAAGCCCAAGAATAGCCAAGCCCGGCCCAAGTTAGAAAGCCCACATGCCACTCATGGCTCAAGGGTATAAATAGAACCTCTCTCTCACATGGTATGAGGGTGTTGGTTACCATTTTCATACACTTGTGTGTGTGTCGTGTAATTTCCACCTCTTTATTTCTCTCCTAATAATCTTTCCTTTCATTTATCTCTTTTTCTTTCTTTTTTGCTTATTTGTATAGCTATGTTGTGAATATGGATTAATTCTAGTTTGGGATAACATTTGGTATCATTCGCACGGGGTGGGTTTAGTTGTTGTTAGTTTTTAGTTTGTAATTGCGTGTTTTACGCTTAGTCTGTGTTTTTTTATTAGTAAGCAAAGTGGCACGAATTTGTTTCTTGGCATATACGCGTTTTAGTCGTGGTTCGAATTGATTACTTCGAGTTCGTGGTGTCTCAATCGAACGAGCTTCATCTTAGTTTGGATCGAACGAGTGTTCTGCGAGTGGTTTCGAACGAGAGTTTTATAGTTTGGATCGAACGCTCCTGTCAGTGTCATTCTTGTTTATCGAAACAAGCATCATTCGAACAAGCATCATTGATCATGCATCATTGTCGAACAAGCATCACTCGAACTAGCCTCTTTAGAACTGAGCACCATCGAACGAGTCTCAACATTTGAGGATCGAAACTATTGTATCGAACGAGTGGTTTTTTCTGTCTTGATCGAACGAGCATCTTCTTCAAGGATTCGAACGAAGTTGATCGAACTAGAGTCGATTACGATAAGCATACTAGCCGTGATCGAACCAGCGTTGATCGAACGAACGTGACGAACCAGCTGATCGATACGAACGTAATCGTACGAGACGTGATCGATCGTAAGCGTTGAGTCGATACGGAACGTGAATCGAACCAGCGTGATCGAAGAACGTTGTTCGAACGGAGCATCTTCTACAAGGACGATACGAGTTGATCGATGACAGAGCGTTGATCGGAACGAGAATTTTTTTTTTTTTTTTTGGATTTCCCGAACGAATTTTTCTTTTTGAAAAATTTGATGTTGACGAAAAGGGTTTCAGTAAAACAGCCATAATTTTTTTCCGTAAAGTCCGGTGTTTTTGGGCCCGTGGACCTCTAAATTGAAGAGAAAAACGAGACGGATCACCGCTGTCAAACCACTCTTTAAGTGGTTCTAGGATTTTTCGAAGCCCAAAAACTTCGTTTTTCATGATGTTAATTGACAACTTTTCTGTTTTTTTTGGAATTTTTCGCTAGATTCCATATCAAATTCATTCACGTTTTTTCTTGATTTTGTAAAATCCCGTGTAAGATACTCGATTCTTCTCTCCGGTTTAAGTTCTATGATTTGTAATATCAGTTGAACGTTAATTGATTTTCAATCCACAACAAACAAACACTTTTATCCTACTTAAGATACGATATCCTATTCACAGCTTCATCTAAATGTCAAATTCAATACCAATCTGCTAAACTCAACATCGAATGCTCTTCAGAATCGTATCATGGAAGCGGGTAGCAAAGTGCGTCACCAATGTTAGCACCGCGGTAATTTACGTTCAGTGGAAATTCCAGAATCAAGAGATTCTTGACACCAAGCCTCAAAAACAGGTGTGAACTCATCCAATATAGTCTCCAAAAATCCGCCATACATATATCATTGGGCTGAGAAATACAGTTCCAGTTGTTGAAGGTAGTTCTGAAACAACTACAGAGAGGTATATGGAGAACTATAAGAATGTTTCACAAGACATACGAGATCAACTAAATGCTGAAGCTGAAGCTGTTCAGATAATTCTTACAGGGATAGATAACGATATCTCACCACAGTTGATGCTTGTCCGAATGCATGTTAAATGTGGTGAAAGCATTGAAAGGTTGAAACAGGTGAACATTTACTGTTCAAGATCTTGAAACTCCAATTTTTATTTGGGGGAGTTTGGAAATTCACATTCACGAGATGGTTGGAATCTCTTGAATCGTATTACTCACGGTGTTACAAGATGATGAATGAGCTTGTACGAAATAATTGTAATGTTACTATCATTCAGGTCTATTGTCGTTCTTACTTCAACTAAACCAGAATGGCAAAGGTTTGTGACACTTGTTAAGCAGAGTCAAGAGCTGAAGACTGTCTCCTATCACAAGCTTTATGACATTCTGAAACAACACCAGAATGAAGTCAATGAGATACGAACTGAAAGACTAGCACGTACTGCTAATCCACTTGCACTTGTTGCTCAACAACAACCAGTTTACCATCCTCCAAACCATCCTACTCAAAACAATCATATACCTCACCAGACTCGCAACAGTCTACCAGAAACAGAGGTAAAAAGCCTAATTGTATACATCTTCTTGCTCTTACTTATTGATCCCAGGAGAACTGCTTAAGATTACTGAAGATGATGAAAATGTCAAAGGAAAGGAGGATTGACAAATCAGGCTTTATTTCTCTATCGTTCAAGAGATCTACAAACCTACCAACAACCTACCTCGAACATCATCTAATACCAGTGAGCTAATCAAGAAAATTCTCCAAGAACTAACAGAGGAATGGGTCTGATAATCCAGTGGGCATAATGTTGCTGGGGATAGGGAAAATGTAGGTACTCGGTTTGGTTAGTACAAAAGTCTGGGATTCAGTGTTACAACTGCAAGTAGATGGGCTGTTTCAAGGGAATGTCAGAAACCGAAACGAATAAAGGATGCAGCTTTATCACATAAGGAAAAAATGTTATTGTGTAAACAAGAGGAAGCTGGGGTTTCAGTTGATATGCAGAAAACAAGCTGATTGGAAGGGATGATACTGATGATGAGTCCGAATTGAACAAGAACAGGACTTGGAAGCACATTATATGTACCATGGACAACTTCAAGAGGTTACTCCAGATTCATTTGGACACTTCTGGACCAATCTTGATGATGAGCCAATCGCATAGGTACAAAACAATTATGAACAAACTATAATGTGTTTGCCATTGGGAAAATGAAACATCCTGAGCAACATTGAATCCTAGTAATGACATATATCTGGCGTTAACAAGGTGGACACCAATAAATCACTATTGATTATCGGATTATATGTTATTGTGATAGAGCTCAGGATGACCAGGATTGAAACTGATGATCTTGATCAAGAACGTGATTTGCTTGCTATTTAATTCAGAACTAATGTGAAATTGATGACATCAAAAAATCGAAATAAATTTTTGGAATCATCTACACATGGAGTTAGTTGATAAATTGAAAGGTGATATTGAAGATTTCAAAACTAAAATAATAAAAGTTTAGTAATCAATCAAATAACCCATTTTTCAAGAAGCAAACAATGAACTGTCCAAGCTAATCAGTTAATGTTTAAAGACATTAAGAAGTTCCTAAGGGAACTTTGATAAGTATAGATTTGTGATTATGCGTCAAGGTGGAAAAATTGATTGTGCAAAGCTAAGGGGAATTTAATGTCATACAAAATCGATTTTTGCAAATCATCTAATGCATATACTCAACACAAATAAATGCTTAAATCAAATGATTTCGGATATGAAAAAAGAAGGCTTTTGTGACCATCAAGAAACCATCTCCATAATGTCCAAGCAAATGAGGCTCAGATTAAGCTTTACAAAAACTCGTGTAGACAAGGAACTTGATATAAAGTCATTGCTTTAGAAAACAAAGGTCAAGGTTTTGAATGATATTGTATATAGATACCGGCATCATGTTCAAACAATGAATATGCTTAATCGTTAATTGTTTAAAACGAAATGTTTTGCAAAACCTGAGTTCATTTCAAGAAAGCTCAAAGAGCACAAATCCCTCGTTCTGTATGATATAGGTTGCTACAATGATATAATCTTGCGTTAATGTTAGCCACCCTGGATTTCTGACGAAACGGATTCGTCTCGTGACAAAGAACGACGATCAAAATTAGCGATCCTAATCAGACGTTTGATTTATGCTCAATTGAATATCTTTATGATTTGTTTCGCTTCACAACGGGAAAAGTTATCTGCCGCAACACAATTTTCCAAAAATGTCTACGATGAGTCAATCATCTACTTAATAATGAATTTTCCATAGAGTTTTTTTCGTAAACACCCAACTTTTTAGAGAAAACGAATAGATGAATCCATTCCTTGGGATAAAAAGTGGCAAAGCTCTAAAGAACTTTTCAGATTAAAAAGGGTGTTGGCACATTTTTGATGGAGTGGAACGTTGCAAAACAAACAATCGCCAAGAGGAGAACATTATTTTGGTAACATCTATCTTTCATCAAAACACAATGAAGGAAATTTTTGGCCCCCAAATTAGTAAAATCGATGTGGAATTTTAGAAGATTTCCATTGTGTTTGAAAGAGGAAATGGTTGCTGATGTTGAAAATATGTTAATTCTCTTAAAGATGAGGTTGAATAATCTTAAGTTCATATGGAAACTCAAAAACACAGTTTATTGAATGAAATCGACCGTCTTTCAAGGGGAATATTACTATGTGATCACTTGAATGCTGTACTTGGCATTTTCACAGATTTAGATGAATTCTCTGATTGCTATGTGATTACGGAGAACCTTGCAAAAATGTGAACGTCTGAAAAAGATGCTTTCAATGAGTAAATACAATGTCATAGATTTTGTATCTCTTCAGAAAATGCGATTATTCTTGAACTTGATTTACAACATTTATAAGAAAAGATAAAACAAGGACCAAATCATTCAAAGAAAATCAGTCAAACGTTCATTTCTGAAAGAACTTGTGAACGTATTTTGAAATTCAAAGACTTGATAGCTCAATTACAAGACAAAGGTCGGAATTGAAATAAGTGATTTGTAAAGAAAACTCATAGAAAAGGAATTGAAAGGAAAATTTCTGTGAAACGAAGTGTTGAAAAATCATCGTTATTCGACAATACGGATTGCTTTTAAAAGTCAAAGTCAATACATTTTAGGGTTGTTAAAAACCAGCTATCTTTTTAGATTCTCTTGCAAAGAAAGATTTCTCAAAGTCAAAGCCAGTATACCACACAAATGTGTCTAATGATTTTTAAAAACCAGTCACATGCACAGATTTGCCTCAGAATTAAGTTGCCAATTGTCAAAGAACAACATGTGAATCGCACCAGGAATGTATTATAAAAGTGCACAACAAAGCCCAATCACTATAGAACAACTCAGTTGCCTTCAAGACATTAGGAAACATAACAACCGTGTGTCTTTTCTACAGGCGTAATTCCCAATTCTAGTGTTTAGCAGACCCAGCTTAAGAGCAATCATCTGGATAAGATAGAGTCATGAGACTAACAAATAGTCAGGGAAAAGCAAGAAAAGAAGTAGAAGACCACCGTAAGGATGTTTAGTTTTCAATTAATAATACGTCTGTAACTGCGGTGTTATGCAGTGTGGAATGCCTAGACCTCGAAATGTTAACTTTGTTATGTGTACTTGTGGAAAGTGTGTGTGCTGAATGACCAAAATCCCCATTTTGGGGGATTTTGTGTGTTCTACATTTTATAAATGGCGTGATTCTAGGACTAGACAACCCACTGGTTGTGGCCTGTTAGGATATCGATGCAAACATCAGTAAGGAAAAACCGTTCCGTTTTGAACAGGACTCACTGTCAAGCAATCTAGAAACATAATTAAGAAGTTATATGAGCAAGTTAGTAAGACATGCAGTTGGTGGTATTCCTAAGTATACACCATTGGGATACAAATGGAAACCTTAAGTCTGAAAAAGGAAATGTTAATCCAACGTTAGTATGCTCTAGGAAATACATCTAGAAAATGCTAATTATATTTGGAAACATAAGACTCCTAGGTGCTCCACTGTGTCCGAATACTCCATGTTTCTTAATTCTTTTGCAGTCGTCGAGTTAACTCTATTCCATCGTAGACTCTGGGTGCTCAAAACACATGACAGGAAAATCTCAAACTTCTACTAATTTTGTGGAGAGATTCTGGGAACGTAAGTTTGGAAAATTGATCAATTTTGCACCAATTCTT
Organism: Tanacetum coccineum; assembly: GCA_026074375.1. Lineage (NCBI taxonomy): Eukaryota > Viridiplantae > Streptophyta > Magnoliopsida > Asterales > Asteraceae > Tanacetum > Tanacetum coccineum. The sequence goes on along the minus strand of BQNB010005381.1, from coordinate 36,401 downwards.
GGTTATGGAGATTGGTTCAAGGAACGATTACTATCAAAAGGGTTTATTACGTCGAAGGGCTTAATCATAATTTATTCTCGGTTGGTCAATTCTGTGATGCGGATTTAGAAGTTGCTTTTCGAAAGTCTACATGTTATATCCGTGATTTGAAGGGAAATGATCTTCTCACAGGTTCTCGTGGCACAGATTTGTTTTCCATTTCTCTTCAAGACGCTCAACTTCTCCCAATCAATTTGCTTATGGCTAAAAGCAACATCGCTCAAAGCATGGTTATGGACATCGTGTCTATCTCATTTAAACTTCTGCACCATCAACTTGCTTTCAAAGTATATATTCGTGACATGGGCCTTCAAATGCTGAAATTCGTCAAAGATTATGTGTTCTTTCTTGTGAGTTGGGGAGAAAGCAAAAGAAAAGTCTTTTCACACTAAGACTACCCCGAGCTCAAAAAGACGGGTTACAATTCTACAACATGGACTATGTGGTCCAATGCGGGTACAAAGCATTAATGGAAGGAATAGAAGTATGTTCTCGTAATTGGTGGTTTATGACTACTACCGATTATTGGACTCACTTCTTGCGGTCCCGTAAGACGAAACCACCTGGAGTTCTCATTGATTTCCTCTATCACTTGTCCAAGAGGACTTCATGTCAAGTGACAACAGTTCGAACTGACAAAGGCACGGAATTTCTTAATTAATCTCTTCATGCATACTTTGCAAAAGAGGGGAAATTAGGACAAGAAAAGTCAAACTGCCTCGAACACCTTGCTACAAAACGGCGTTGTAGAAAGACGGAACCTTACTCTTGTAGAGGGCTGCCTTCCTCGAACAATGTAAGCGCCGCTAAAGTCCTCTGTTCTTCTGGGCTGAAGCAATTGCAACAGCATGTTTTACTCAAGAAACCGTTCTCTTTGTAATTCCGGACATGAGGAATGAGGAGAAAACACCTTATCATATCATCAATGCCCGAAAACCGTCAGTCAAGTTCTTTCACATCTTTGGTTCTCTATGCTACATCATCAGAGATGGTGAAAATCTTGATAAAATGAAGGAAAAAGGTGACGCATGTATTTTTGTTGGGTATTCTACTCAGTCAAAGGCTTACAGGGTATTTAACAAGGAGAAACTAAGAAGATAGTTGAAACAATTCATGTTAACTTTGACGAAATTGCCTCGTATGTATGGGTCAAGATCATGTCTTCCTGGACCCCGGTCCACAATGTTCAACAATGGTACTTGAACAAGACAGTTTAAGTCCTGGTCCACAAAGTCAAGAAAATGTCCCTCAAATTGCTGAGACAGTAACAACGTCAAAGAGCTGGATTTCTTCTTATAATCGATGTTCAGTGAATTACTCAATGGAACTTCTAGTTGTGTCAAAGTCTTCCGCCATGTACATGCTGCTGATTATACCGAATAAACTGGCAAACTACATAAACACAACTAACACTTCTACAACAACTGATGTTGCAGATCCCACTCCTCCATTGAACATTCATTCAACACATCAAACTCCAACGCCCCTAGACCAACTGTCATTGCCCTTTTGAGAACATTCATCAAGTAGAAGAACCAATACAGAAAATGCCCAATTTGATGACGATGAATTTATCAACATCTTCAGTACACCGGTGATACAAGATTCAAGGGTGGAGACATCGTTGTCATTGTTGATACGTAAAACAGCATACTTTCTTTAACACAATCCTTCCGCAAACGTTGGACAAAAGATCATCATTGAACAAGTCATCTGAGCTCATTTTTCGCCAACAAAAGCTCAAATTCTTCAATTTCAATAACAATTTCAACCACAATTAATTCTTGTTTCACGGTTTTTTCTTGATTTAGTAAAATCCCATAAAAGTCGATTTTTTTACGGTTTAAGTAATAGATTTGTATAATCCCGTGAACATTAATTGGTTTCAATCCACAACAACAATCACTTTACCCACTTAAGATCCTTGCATATCATTTCACATCACTTTTGCAATGTCGACTCCACAAGACATCAATACTTTTAGAGCACAACGACTAGCAAACACACATAATCCTTTGGCATTAATGGCAAACACTCAGACACTGTTTCACCTAGATCAATCATCACTCATTACCAACCTACAACATCCACAACCCAACAACAACTTTGTCCAACAACCTTCATTCAATATGAACTACATGCCACAACCAATGCAGAATCTCGAAGACAGTTCAGATCCCACAACTGCAATGAACAAGGCACTTGCTTTAATAGCTAAAGCATTCAAAATCAACACCATTCCAACAAACAACAACCAACGAACTTCATTAATTCCCCACAATAATCAAATTGCACAACTGAATATGAACACGAGCCAATACATCAAAATGCAAATGGTTGATGACAATGTTGGAAATCAGGTGAGACAAAATATGAATGGGCTTAGTGTTGTTTCAGAAATTTCAAATCAGTATGGGAATGGAAATGTTGTTACAACACCGGCTGAGGGTAATGGTAATGGAATCAATGGTAATCCGATAAGGTGTTACAACTGTCGAGAAGAGGGTCATTATGCCAGCAACTGCATAGTAAAGCCAAGGAAACAGGATGTTGCTTATCTTCAGTAACAACTGCAAATTGCTCAAGAGAAAGAAGCAGGGATCCAAAGCACTCAAGAGGAATGTGAATTCATGGCTGCTGCAGATGCTTATGAAGAAATTGAGAGAGTAAAAGTGAACTGCACTTCAGAGGATACATTGCAGCAAGCATCCATATCAGGAACTCAGTCTGACAATGCTCCCATCTATGACTCAGATGGATCAACTGAAGTACCAAAAGATGAAAATTGTTATGATCATGATATATTCAATATGCTTACTCACGAAGTGCAGTATACTGATCTCCAAACTGAGCTTGATCGTACGAAAGAAAAACTTGAAAATTGCATTATTAAAAAGGAAAAAGAATACGCTGTTCTTTGGAATAATTGGTACACAAAATGTGAAGAATGCAAATATGACAAGATTTCGTATGATAAAGCTTATAATGACATGCAACAAAAGATCGAACGGTTGCAAGCTCAGTTAGGAGATCTCAAGGGTAAGAGTAGTGATACTCAATGTGCATCAAATACCCTTGATCCGGTGTCTCAGAAACTTGAAGATGAGAACGTGCCACTAGAATTTCAGGTTCGTAGTTATGCAAAAGAAAATGAACATCTTAAGACAACATACAAGAACCTGTTTGATTCTATTAAAGTGACACAAGCTCAGACCAAATCTATAATTGACTCTTTGCAAAAACAATTGTATGACACCATCTATGAAAATGCTAAGCTAAGAGCCCAGTTATTTGATAAGGCTTCTAAACCAAAAGGCACCACAAAAGGTACGAGAACGAATACTATGTTTACAAAGCAATCAATCTTGGGGAAACCACCTTCTTCTTCTTCTTCTGGATCAAAACTATATTCTGTCACTGCTAATGGAAACTTCGACTTGTAAATATTTTTATTTTTTATTTTTCTCTTTATTTTGATTTATAAATATTTTTGAAAAAGAAAATACAAAAATATAAAACCAACAAAAAGAAAATACAAAAATATAAAATCTAGAAAAACAAAATATAAAATCAGAAAAATTTCAAAAATACCAAAAAGAATCTTCTCGACATGTCTCTTGGAATCGATAACATTTACGTACCTAGAAATGTTGATTAACATCGACACGGGCGTGTAAATGAAGTTTGAGCAAGAGTTTCAAATGCTTTCAAAACATGTCATTTCTAAATTTTCTCATAATGACTTGTACAAATTTTAGGTGCATAACTCAACCCGAAAGAAGAGAAGTGTATCGCTTCAGTGGCGCATACTTTAAAATAGAAAGAGAAGAATCTTCTATCATGGTTTTTAAAATCGTTGAACATAATTTTTCAAAAAGAACTTTCAATGTCAAATTGTCTACAATATAATTTGTGGTATTTTTCCATAAAAAGTGGTATTTGTTAAAATTGTGTGTTCAACACTCCTTTCCTCGAATAAGTTTTAAAAAAATTGTGGTACAAAGAATGTCATTTTATATGAATTAATTTCTGAGAGGGAGCTTTTAAAACAAAGCCTTTTAATGTGTTGGGTACATCTCATAAATGTTAATTTATGTATCCAAACACATTTTGTGAAATTAAAATGTGGAAACTTATAATGTCAATTAATAATATACATTGGTTCTCATACGGCGTCCACTCGTCTCAAACCTTTGTGTGTCAAATATCAATTTTTCATTTCAATGTTAATTTTTAATAAATATTGGTATCCCACATATACTATTGAAGGGGAGCTATCTGGAAAATGAATTCATGCAATATCGTGGTATAATTTTCTCCTCATGGAATTTTTCATGTCAAATTTTAATCAATTGGTATTTCAAATACTAAGTGTTTTATTATTTAAAATAAGGGGAAAAATGTGATTAAAATATGATATATAAGAATGTGATCTTTAAGACTCTAAGTGCAACTCTTTCCTTCATGTGCTAAAAAAATTTGAATCTCGGAGCACATATGTAGGGGGGGTATTTGAAAATAACAACATCAGAAAATGGTTTTATGTTTCGATCTTTATACCCAACAACCTATTAATTTCACGACGATTCTGAAGTCATAAGGTGGTTAGGTTAGGAATAAGTCCTATGAAAAAACGGCGATCCAACCAATAACCGGAGGGATCTACCCAGGACAATCCATATTTAGAAATAGCAGTCCTTAGGTAATGATTAGAGTAAGAATAGTGTAACAGGGAATAATGCTGACTAAGATTGAGCTAACACTGGAACAATCACAACAAGGTGTTAGTAATGACGTCTTGGTAAGCATTGAAGGGGTTGAAGAATGAAAAAGAAATGTATGGATAAAGGGTGAAAACAAAGAAGCCCTCCCTACACCTTAGGCAGAAACCGGGTCAATACATAATCTATTGGTTTTCACAAAGATGAATTCTGATATTGAAGTCGACATCATGGACCCAGTGATGCAATGCACAACCCTCCCCAGCCATTCGGGTTTCTCTCAACAGAAACTTGTCTCATTTGTCACGGAGATACACACGACTTCTATTGACTTTCTCACTCCGAGTTAGTTAATATTGAATAGGTGGCAGTCTGCTCCAGCCTCCGAGTACTAAAACCAAAATGCACTAATCGAGTCTAGAGCCAAGAGATCAACAAATAAATCTCATTAGGACACATTCCATTACAAACACTTGTTGAACACCAATAAGTTCACAAGCTATTAACAAGAGTCCTACGCATTATCCTTGTGATTTTTCCAGAACATCCGAGTGATACTTAAGGTATTCACAGTGAAGATGGAAATCCTGCTTGAGCCAACATCAAACAAGCTCTTGGTAGGTGACTTGCGCGATTCTATATGAATCAAACTTGTGTCAACTGGAAAGAAATGATGGTGCGATTCTATGTGAATCAAACTTGTTCCAGTAAATGAATTGACGACTTAATCAGAAAGATAGTAACTATCTGATTCACTCTTACCGTGTTGTCTGCTTTAAGACGTTTTGGAAATGTGAACTAGCAAGCATGGTAAATCTAATACATATGTGTTAGAAGATCTTACGCTTTGAGCTGGAAACCCTGTCAAGGAGATTCTTTGAATCTACCTGATCACAGGTACAGTATTTATACTGTAAAACGGTCCTACAAAACCAGAGGTTAATCTAACTAAATCCGGACGAATGACAAAGCCATATTCGTCCACATGCTTTATTGCTAACTGTTTTATTTCAGGAT
>BQNB010005381.1:0-28930 GCA_026074375.1 Tanacetum coccineum | reverse complement strand
GAGCTTGAGCTTTCAATAGCTCGAGCTCGAGCTTTTATCAAGCTTTTATCGAGCTTTTCGTGCTTTCATGTACATAAATATTTTATCGTAGAATGATGTTTAAACACTAATGCTCAAATGTTTTGTACAAATTATTTACTTTTGAATCCATCACGTATTTTATTGACCTTATTGATAAGTTTGACAATCGAAAACAACATTTATGAATAAATTCGAGCTTTTCGAGCCGAGCTCGAGCCTTATTCGAATATTGTTCGAGCCAAACTCAAGCTTTGATAATTAAGGCTTGACGAGTTATCGAGCCGAGCTCAAGCCATGTCAAGCTCGAGCTCGGCTTGGCTTGATTGCAGCCCTAAATATGACCCATCGTATTCAAATTGATACGTGCACTTGTGCTATTGTTTTGGTTGTTCTTTGATATACTCATCTTTGATTTATATGGGAAATTTTACTTTTGTGAATATAAATACAGAAAATAAAAAATGTGAAGAGGGATTAGATATGTTTTAGTGTAAAGAGCAAGAAGGTTACCTAGGTGATTTTATTTTATACTAATAATCAACATTGCCTCAATCAACCAAAAGTAACCAAATTTGTTAGTCTTTTGTTACCGTTTATTGATTGTAATACTGGATCTACGTATTCGTATCAAGTGACGAAAGTAGGGGATGTCTTGCGGTGTCCCATGACTCGGTAAAGTTATGTTTCGTAGTGTTAATTTTTGTAAAAACTTTGATTTTACTTTAAGTGCACGTTGTGCAAAAAAATGCGTATCCTTGTATTATAGTTGAAAATTCCTATCTGAACAAGTAGTGAAAAACTAAACGAGAACTTTTGTTGGTTGTTGACAAACGAAAAGCATGAGAAAATAGCAAACACTAAACGCCAACCCAATCAGCTCAAAAGTTTAGTCGCAAGTGGTTTTGCGTACCCAATCTCTTTAAAACATGGTCTCGTCATTGCTTGTATAGTTAATTTGAATAGTACTAACATGGTACCTGTGTGTTGCAGTGACGGATACCTTGTAATTAAATTCTTTAACGATCACATTTTTAATTATACGTTTTGCATGACAATAAATTTACGTATGACAAAAAGTTTAGATTAAAATAACTTTAAGCAATAACGAAATATTTCATATAAGACTGGCAGGGTACCCGCGTTGCGGCTGCAAGTACCCTGTAATCAAAAAAATTCGCGAGCAATACTTTTCTATAACATGTTTTTCGTGATAATAACTTTACACACTGCGAGAATTTTAAGAAATATCTTTATCACACACTTTTGTATATTAAAATGTCAAGTACATGTGCATCACGATGCAATATCGATACGAAAACAAAAGTCAATAGTATTACGAGATTGTGATGATTGATAGTGAAAGGTATTAATTTGCTAATCATTACATGTTGTGTAATATTCGTCACAATATTATATAACGTTTAAACATAGAGAATCTTCGTAGTTTATATGTTTACACGTTTTCATAAATTATAAATCACCTTAGAGTCTTCATACTTTGGTTTGTACGATTCAACCGAATTTATTAGCAAAATGATTAAGATTTCACCAAATTTGTACTATAATACATACATAGATGATAAATGATTTTTGAATATGCAAATTTAAAAAAAATTGTTCATAACTAACCAAGAATTTGGCATTAAACTTTCATTAATGAATACTTTAAATAGTCAAATGTAAAATTTTTATTTTATAGCATCATTTGTACATATCTATATCTATCTATACTATCTATAAAACATTTTGCCCCAAATGCTTAAAAACTGAAAACTTAAAAACTGAATTTTAATTAAGGAAAAGTTGACCACCTATTCTTGAATTTTCAACATCTTGTAAAAAAAGTTGAAAAGTTGAAAGTATTTTAAGAAGTGTTTACTATAGACACGAAATGGAATGCACTGAATGGCGTACTGTACACACGAAATGGAATGTCCACATCTTTCAAAGTAATAAGGGAAACTTACACGGATTGACATGCAAAGTATTACGGGAAACAATATTGAAGCAAAGTATTAAGGGAAACTATTGTCTATTACACGGCTGGAAATGAAAACTATTAAGAGAAACTATTGTACATTGCTATTGTCAACTACATATGCATAGTATGAAGGGAATAGGAGCTGGACATGCAAAGTATCAAGGGAAACTATTGTCCATTACTATTGTCCATTAAAACTTATATGTAGTAATGTAGGAATGATTTGATTAGTTGATTGATTTGATAAAATTCGAAAGTGCCTATGCTAATGTCAATTCAATAGTGTAGAAAAATTACATTTTTAAAATTGATTACTATCCAAAACATCATCTTATATAAACATCTAATCCCAATTTCTTGGTATTTTCAAATAATTTTAAAAAAGAATAGATGTGAATTATGAATGAAAAATCAATGAGATGTTGATGTGATCTGAGGTTAGTACATTGTAATCTTAATTTTTCCTTATAAATTTGTTTTTTTATTGCCTTTACTCATGGTTTCTTTGTAATAGGAGGACATTGCGATAGATTTGGGGATAGAAGTTTAGTAGCTCTCGTGCAAGTTTATGTCATATCTTATGTCAAGCGGCTCGGCTTCAGCATCTCGCTGCGACTAATTAATTTAGTCGTGAATTTGATAATTTTAAATTGTTGGCTACAACTGTCTAATGGTTTGTGCCAAAATGAACAGAGTGCGGTGGAGAATGTATTTGGAGATGTAGCAAAACACAATACCACAAGCCATGCATGTTCTTCTGCCAAAAATGTTGCGCGAAATGTTTGTGTGTACCACCCTGGGTTTTTACGGTACAATAGAAGGACAAAGAAGGTTTGACCCATGCATAAAAAACTAGAAGGAGAAAGAAGGTTGTCAAAATTTCTAGAGTTATATCATACGCTTCGTCGCTTACTTAAGTAACAAGTTTATTCTAATGTTTATTAGTATTTACTCTTGCTTCCATTTTGATATTCAATGTTGTACTGTAATAGTGTTGAGGTTCATTTGAAAAACTGTAAAAATGGACTAACGGTTTTTAATCTATGGTCATTAGCTTGCCGCAATCCATTGGATGCTATTATTGCGTCTTAGTATGTCTGATTAAGCATAAATATTTATTATTGTACTTTTGATTGTCTATATGACATTTATTTAATTTATGATTCGGATTTCATAATTTGATGATTTTAGCGTGTAATTTGGTTCCTATAATATTTTGACAAGCAATTGCGCCGGTATTTTGCCTTATTTTAATAGTAAATATGCTTGAACTTTTTTATTAATAAAAACCTCTAACAATTTATTCATAGTTATAAACTTTCTACCTATATGCATAAAAATGGAGAATTTTTATAATTACATCAAAGATTAAATGAGTTCATACGTTTGCAGATTATTATCAATTAAAAAGAAAAAAAAATAGAATAAGAGGTGTGAGAAGTATCATGATACATTTATTTCATAGGGTTTTTTCTAAACATGTGCCCCTGGGCACATGTTAAGGTGGAGACACAGGCTGTGTGTACAGCTGATGGTAGAGTTATTGTTATTAAATCAGTATAGACACACACACTTGCTCTCAGCGCAGCGCGCAATCAAGCTGTGGACACACGCCTGATGTCCCACCTGCAAATCCTGTGAACACGCGCGTCACCATGTCCTAGAAACAACCCTATTTCATATACACTTAAATCATCAAACTTTTATTATTTTTCGTTTATAACCTATAGTCTTTTTATCTCATAATTGATGTAATGTTTTACTTTCAGTTTCATTAAATGTTTTTATATATTGTTTGATACATGTTAATAATTTATCGCATATTACGAGCGTTCGCAATTTTATTTTGATCTTTTTACGTTCTATTTTGAACGTTACACGAAATACTTACTATTTCATATACACTTAAATCATCAAACTTTTATTATTTTTTGTTTATAACCTATAGTCTTTTTATCTCATAAATTAATAAATTATGTTCTCGTACACACAATATATAATCAAAATATTTTTACATAATCTCACTTAATGAGTTGTGTCATAAATATATCAAAATATTAATTATTTGTGCATACAATTGTATAATATCTAATTTTACTAAAGATTGAGATTCTCTAAAGTTTATATGAAAATGATCGGTAAAGTTCTTTTATAAACATAACAGTAGGACCAACTGAGAGATCTAATTTTCTTTTTGATTGTGAAAGAACTTTAACAGTCATGTTCATATTAACTTTAAAGGATCTTAATCATTCTAGTAATAATATTGGTTAATAATGTAAATTTATATTTTGCAAATTTCTATTTTGGCATAGTAAAGTTTGTTCGAGTGTATAGACATGGTTATTAAATAAGATTCCTCTATAACATTAGGTAAAATCATTTACACTTAATATAGTTTTTTTTATACATGGGTTTCGACTGACATATGCAGCCGATAATCCAAGGCGAATATTCTTTTGGAATAACCGGAGTCAGCTTAGGTTGAATTCGTGGATGATTGATTTTTTTTCTCCCTCATTGACTTGAACAAGACCTCTAGGCACATTAGTCATAGAGGCTAATTCCTTGAGTCACCATTTGTTACTTATATAGTTATAATAACATGTATTTACGTGGGATATTTCCCATACATTTTTCATTACCAAATGTTCAATATCGAATTGAGATATTTCAATATATATTTGATGGACAAGGTTTTGACTATGTGTAAATTTGCATAGTGTTGAGTTTATCATGTTTTAGACATTATGCGTGTTTAATAGCACGTAATGACTCTTGAAAAAAATGTTTCTCTGGGTATCCTTGTTTAAACTTGAAATAGCAATTACATGCGTCATCGCTATATGTACAATCTCGTATATTTAATTTCATTTCATAGTATACCATTAGGACGTGCTTTCATTTTGATATTTATACTCATGTTCATAATAATTTTACTCGTATTTAATTTTTAAATCCATATACGCGCAGGTTAAACTTATTAAAAGGAATAACATGAGTCGTAATTGAATGTGAATAGTAAAAAAAATCAAACATCATTACTCAATCTTTATATAGCGGAAACTAAATCGGTCATTTCAATATGTACAAATCTTATATTCAGTTAATATCTGTACTCGATCTTCATTTTGTTATTTTAATTTCATTCATTATTAAATTAAGTTAATATATAATTGATAATACTATTTATAATAATTACATATTTTTCCTAATTATTAGTGTATTGGGGTATTATTTTAAATTTATAAAGTTATTAAAAACATGAAAAATTAGAAGTTTACTTGAATCTATAATATCTTTTTAATTTTAACAACTAAAGTTGTATTAACTATCCCATCTTTCTTTTTTACTTTTCTTTTTTACAAATCGACACATGGATCTTTATGCATATGTTTTTTGGTAGATGAAATTTTGATGAGTTTAATCAAAAAAATTAATTTTGACTTTATGGTCAATGAGATTATTATTTTTCTCATACGTGACAAAATTGAGCCTTGTCATTACCTAATTTAAAAATGTTCGTCATTTTTTAAGCACTTTTATTATATAAGATATTTGTTTGGTATATCATTATCGTATGAATTTTGACTATTGGTGTGGTTAATCTTCTATATACTATCTAATAAAATAAGATTTTAGACAACCATTTTAAGCATGAAAATTAAATGCCACAATTAATAAAATGATGTGAATTACCATGATTAACAAACTTTGTACAACACCTAATGCACAAATCTTTTGAAAGGGGTTAATGATGACTTGCTGATTGCGCGGAAGGAGTTGGTCAAAAATATTCAGGACTTTCAGATGGTTGAAGCTCGGGACTATATTCAAAAAGCTAAAGTTCATTGGGCTATCGAGGGTGATGAAAACTCCAAGTTTTATCATGGGATAATTAATAGAAAGCGTTCTCAGTTATCTATTAAAGGAATTATGGTGGATGGTGTTTGGGTGGATGATCCCTCTTTGGTTAAAGATGAATTTCGCTCACACTTTGCTAAGAGGTTCCAAGCACCGGGAGCATCTCGTAGTCGTCTTAATTTTCAATTTCCAAATCGTCTTAACACGGAACAGGCTGCTAAGATGGAAGGTTCTATCTCGCATGATGAAATTCGCAATGCTGTTTGGAGTTGTGGTGATAACAAATCCCCGGGGCCTGATGGGTTTACATTTGAGTTCTTTCGTAAATTCTGGAATGTGATTGGTCCAGATTTTTGTGCGGCTGTTGATTGGTTCTTTCTCCATAGTGCATTTGCTAAGGGTTGTAATTCTTCCTTTATTGCTCTCATTCCTAAAACTCCGGATGCTAAGTTTGTCGGTGAATTTAGGCCTATAAGTCTGATTGGAAGTCTGTATAAAGTGATTACAAAAATCTTAGCCAATCGTCTGTCTAATGTGATCTCAGATCTTGTAGCCGATGTTCAAACTGCCTTTCTTCCAAATCGGTAGATTTTAGACGGGCCTTTTATTGTTAATGAAGTCCTTTCTTGGTGTAAATTTAAACAGAAACAGGCCATGGTGTTCAAAGTCGACTTTGCTAAAGCTTATGATTCAGTGCGTTGGGATTTTTTGGATGATGTTCTTGAAGCATTTGGGTTTGGTTTTAAATGGCGTTCGTGGGTTCTTGGTAGTCTTTCTTCCGGTATGGCTTACTAATTGTTATTAATGGTATGCCCCGGACGGGCGGAGTTTATATTTCATTGTCGGGCGTCAAAACAGGTGATCCACTTGCTCCTTACTTTGGTTATTTTTCATTATGGTATCCCTCGCATTTTATTCTTTTCTAGAGTGATTGAGCGGGTTTATTCAGGGTTTAAGATTGATTCATAATACACAAATCTCTCAATTTATTTATATGCGGTGACGCTATTTCATTGGTGAATGGTCGGAAACAACTACAAGTCATTCTTCACGTCCTTCATTGTTTTTCTCTCGCTTCTGGATTGAAGATTAACCTTAAAAAAGTAATCTTTTAGGGTTTGGTGTTTCTCGTGAGATGGTGAACGATGCAGCTAGTTCTCTTGGTTGTGCGGTCATGAGGGCTCCGTTTAAGTATCTTGGAGTTATGGTAGGAGGTAATATGTCGATGGTTAAAACTTGGGATGAGGTTATTAGTAAACTTAAAACTCGGTTATCCAAGTGGAAGTGTAAGGCTTTGTCGATAGGTGGACGTCTAACTCTTCTCAAAGACTGGTTTTCAGGAGTGTACTCTAAGACATCTTTCTTTGGTATAAGGCACCCAAAAACTGATCTTATTACAAATGGAATCTATTAGCGCGGATTTTTTCTATGGTTCGAATGGGTTAGTTTACGAAGTTTCATGGGTGAATTGGTCCAAATTCTCGCGGCGAAGATGTGTGGGTGGATTAGGGTTTCTTGTTTTTCGCGTGAAATAGGACTTCCTTTTAAGTGGGTTTTGGAGGTTTATTTTCCTTTGTGAAATCTTGATGTCTGTTTTGTGATCCATGCTATCCAATGGTTCCTATTTAATCATAATCCTCTCGGTTCGGTTCTGTTTGGGGCACTATAGTGCGGGAAATTCAATCGCTAAATTCTCAAGGAATTGATTTACTTTCGTTCTGCCGTATCCGGGTGGGCAATGGTATGCAGACGAGATTCTGGAAAGACCATTGGATAGGTTGACGTGCCTATCTATGATCTTTCCCTCGGTTATTTTCTTTGAGAATATGAGCAGTGATGTTACTGTGGATACTAAACTACTGGTTTGCTTTCGGATTCTTTTCGTCGTCCAGTTAGGGGTGGTATAGAAGCTCAGCAGCTTGCGCATCTCCAGAACTTAGTTGGTACGTCTATTCTCTCGAACTCTGATGACCGTTGGGTTTGTAATTTGAAAGGGGTTGGTTTAGGTCCTTTTCAGGTTAAGAACATTCGATGTTTACTTGTGAATTTTCTTCCTAATGATCCGGTTGCTACTCGTTGGGTTAAGTTTATTCCTATCAAGATTAATGTTTTCGCTTGGAGGGTTTACTTGGATCGTCTCCCTACACGGCTGAATCTAAATCGTAGGAACATTCAAGTTTTGGATCAGTCTTGCCCGGTTTGTAAAGCTACTGCTGAGAGTTTAATTTATTTTTTCTTGTCTATGGCTTGTGGATGTTCACAGACTTATATGTCGATGGTGGAATTCTGGACGTGGTCTCCGTTAAGCTCTTACGAGGAATGGTTGTCTTGGTTCAAGGATATTCGTCTTGGGTCTATTCTTAAATGCATGCTGGAAGGTTTTTTCTCGGTTTCAATGGTGGTCTTATTGGAAACTATCGGAACAGTGTTTCTTTTTGCAGCTCAACCCATCGGAAAGATATCACCTTTAGTTGGACATTGTTACTCGTTCGTTTCTTTGGTGTCACGCCAGATGTAATAAGGCGTTTAGTTGGGTAGAGTGGTTGCAACACCCTTATTTACTTTCTTGTAATTTTCTAGCTTCTTGCTAGTGTTTCTTTTTTGTCTAATAAAAGTTGCAGTTCAAAAAAAAAAGCTTACAGTAAAGTGAAGAAGTCAAAGAGGAAGGAAATGTAAAGGAAAGAAACCTGATTGGTTTATGTTGTGTTATTGAGTATAAGAAGAAATGAATATAATGTGTGTTTATATATGCTTAAGATTTAAAAATAAGGAGTAATAAAATACACTTACATCTTTTATTTATTTTATTGTTTTGCATTATCGAGTAAATTATAGATGATTAATTTAGGACTATATGGTCATTTCAAGTATTCAATACTTTCAATGATTTTCATCTCAAATTGGGACGTAACTTTTGGCAAAAAAAATAAGGGGTTTACCTCCTTTCCACTTCCCTTACCTACTTTACTTCACTCAAAAAATTCTTGAGAACGCTACATTTTTTAGTCTTTTTAACTTTCACTCCCTTTCTTTCCATACACACAACTAGAGAACACACTTTAGTATATTTGCATAAAAATGGTTAATTGTGTAACTAATGTAAAGTAACACATTATTTACATATGTTTTATGGTGTCTCTTTTTAAAATCTATTCTAGCACAGGTTTTTCTCATGCTTTTTTATTTTGTCTATGTAAATCTTTTTCCCACACCCTTAACATCTTGCTTATAGATGTTGCTATTGCAGCTTGTAATTTTTTAAATGCAGCTGTCACAACACCTTTAACAACTTCTTTTGTGGCTTTGACCACTTCCATTCGTCCTTTTTTTGTTACGTACTTCACGACACGAGTTCGATAATGTGGAGGTCGTACAAAAGAAAGTTAACTAATTAGTTATAAGTTTAAGATAGTTTATGGACAATAATAATATAGGTTTTGTGACCTTTTTACATGTATTTATTTTCCCAGTGAGGAATACATGCGCTCAAACAATGACTCATTTTCTTACAAAAAGTTAGTATTTATTGGGAACCTAAGACCTCAAATTTCTTTATACTTGTGTATACAAATATATATTTAAAACTCCATATCAAAGACTAACAAAACTAGAATTATAACAACATATCAAACAGTAACATAGAGTTGTTAGCTCGTATATTATTCATTGTAATTAATTGTGTCTCAATCAATTAGTTGTGTGCCAATCAATTAGCCGTCTAATTGTAATTAGCCAATCAATTAGGTGTATCATTATCCTTATCTTGTATCTTGTACCTATTTATAGGGATGTTTTTGTGTAATAAAATAAACACACTCTTTACCCTCTTACATGGTATCAGAGCCAAAACTAAATCCTAAACCTTAATTCACTGACAATCTCTAAAACCACAACACTCGTTTATTCCAACATGCAAGGTCACGTTATTGTGCTTAGGTCACAAGGTTTCTTTATTCGTGCAAGGTCACGATCGTGTGTTCTTCGTGCTTAGGTCACGAGGTTGTTATTAGTCATGCAAAGTCGCGCAGTTAATTTATTGTGCAAGGTCACGAGTTGTTTCTCTTTTTTTTCTCCTACGTGCAATTAACAGTAACCTCAACATAATTGTTTCTCTTTGTTTTTGATACCTTCGTAAAACAGTAAACACAAGTCTTATCTACATTTAAACCCTAACTCCACGACCAATTCCATTAATGTTTTTACAATGACTAATGATTTGTTGACTATGCTTTTGGGCCATTTGGGTTTGGCTAGTAGCTCGGCTACATCTACTGGAATTAATATTACATCTAAACAATCCCATGTTAGTCCAGTTGCTTATTACACCTTAACTGGTCCATGTCCTGTTTACTATAACCCTGCTTACTATAGCCCTACAGCTCACCCAGTTAGCCCACTAAGCCACATTGGGCCTCCTCCTGGTTTCGAATATCCAACAGATCTAATGCCTGTCACACTTCCATATTACAACCCGGCCCAACAGGTTGCTCAAGCGCCTAGGTCTTTTGTTACTCTCAGTTGCTGCACCCGGGCCCGCAACAGGCCCATTCCAGTCATTGCTGCCACGCTCGGTCTAATAGGACGCCGACGGTGTATGTACAAGACAAGAATACCACTTTACATTATGTTTTGCAACGGGACATCCATGATGCTCCCGCTACTGGACGCTGGGACAAGTGCGAGTGTGCACCTGTCTTAATGATTATGTTACTAATATAAATGAAGTTTTTATTTCGTGTAGGTGTTCCGTCTGTCTCGGTGTTGTGGACGTCATTCGTACCCGTGTCACCAATACGGTCGTCATAAGTGTTTTGCCAACTTTCGTTAGGACCTCTTCAGCATAAATAATGTCCTTATCACTCCTCTTATTGTCATAAACTTAATATTTGGTTCGTCAAGTTCGTTCGTGATAATAATTTCACGATTGAATTTGACGTGTTTGGTTTTTCTGTTAAAGACTTCATGACTCGTCAGGTGCTTCTTCGATGCGATAGCACGGGGGATCTTTACCCGGTCACGCATCCTTCTCCAATCCCTCGGGCTTTCCTTGTCAGTCAACATACGTGGAACCAACGTCTTGGACATCCAGGAGGTGACGTGTTACATCGTCTTGTTTCTAATAATGTTATTTATTTTAATAACGAGAAACCTCCCGTTCTTTACCATGCTTTCCAGCTTGGCAAACACGTAAGGATTTCGTTCGTCAGTTCTAATACTGTCGTTACTTCTTGTTTTGACATTATTACTAGATGTTTTTTGTCACTTTGGTGCCAGTTTGTTGGGTTTATCCTTTGATATTAAATTAGTTGTGTTGTCTAAATTTGTTTTGTTTCGTACCTATGTTCGTACTTAGTTCAAGTGTGAAATTCGTTCATTTCAGTGTGATCATGGTGGAGAATTCAACAACCATAACTTTAATAAACTTTTTGCTAAAAATGGTATACAGTTTCGATTTTCATGTCCCAAAATATCCCAATAAAATGGAAAATCCGAACGAATGGATCGTACCATAAACAATCTCATTCGAACCTTACTTTTTCAAGCCAATCTTCCACCTACATTTTGGGTTGAGGCTCTTCATTATGTATACTATCTATTACTTAACTATTGTTTTACCATCATTGTAATTTGTCAATGAGATCCCTTATACTCGCTTGTTTGGAAAGCAACCGGACTACAGCCTTTTATGCACTTTCGGTTGTTTATGCTACCCTCACCTATATTCTAATCACAAACTTGAACCACGTGCCACACCCTCCATATTGTTGGGGTCAGCTTACTAACTTCGTGGTATCGATGTCTTGACTTAGACACAAATAAAATAATTATCTCACGTCATGTTACCTTTGATGAAACTGTTTTTCCATATAAATCCACTCAACCCACTTCGGTACCCACTTATACATTTTTAGACGACGTACCCGATATTATCCCACCAGCAATTCCCACCAATCCTGCTGTGCAAATACCACCTGAACCCATCACTCCAATTCATAATACCCCGATACAAAACTACCCTGGTGCGACCCAATTCCCTACCACATCACAACAACTCTCATCGGACCAAGTTTAAACCATCGAAAATTAAGCCCACTCTCCACCCCCATCCACGTCTACTGTCCAACAACATATGCCTACCCCAACTCAATCACCCACGACACAAACTGAACCTGTGGCTCAATCACCTATTATAATTCTCGATCTACCTAAACACCTGAACCGTGTTTCGGTTCACCCCATGGTCACACATTTCTGTGTCAGGACTAATCGTCCCACTCTGAGATCTTAATTTTAGATGTGTCCTTCGGTTTCCCTTTACCCAATAATCTTATCGTGATTGTGTTTAGTGATCTAAACTGGCAAATGCTATGTGTGGATGAATATTCATGCCGCTATTAAAACAAAGGTGGGACTTTAGTACCTTAGACAACCGGATTACGAATATTGTTGGTTGTATGTGGATTTTTTTGTTCACAAGGATTCTGGTAGGATGGCTCGCTTAGTCGCTACAATGCTCATCTTGTGGTGAATGGTAGTACACAGTTAAAGGGGTTGATGTTGATGAAACCTTTAGTCTGGTTGTTAAACCGGGTACTATTCAGACTGTTCTTAGTTTAGCTGCTTCTTGACATTGGCCGATTCATCAACTCGATGTCAAGAATGCTTTTTTACATGGTGATCTTTCTGAGACAGTTTATATGCATCAGCCTACTGGATTTCGGGATTTTGTTCATCCTGATTATATGCGTTTGTTACAGAGGTCTCTCTATGGGCTTAAGCAAGCCCCTAGAGCTTGGTTTCAGTGGTTTGCATCTTATATTACTCGGGTTGGTTTTTCTCATAGTCGCTGTGACTCTTATTTATTTATCTACAAACATAGGTCCGATACTACTTATTTGTTGTTGTATGTTGATGATATTGTTCTCACAGATTCTTCGACAGCACCAGTTACTAACTCAGTGGGAGTTTGCTATGACATATCTGGGTCCGCTCAATTATTTTTTGGGAATATCGGTTACACATGATTCTTCTTGATTATTTTTATCTTAGAAGAAGTATGCAGTTGAGATTCTTGAGCGGGCCGATATGGTTAATTGTAATCTCAGTCGGACTCCCGAAGATACTGAGTCCAAGCTGGGTAATACAGGTAATGTGGTCTCTGATCCGACTCTCTATCGAAGTTTTGCTGGTTCTTTGCAATATCTTACTTTTACCAGACCCGATATCTCTTATGCTGTTGATGCAGTCATCGTAGGACTTCTACACGAAGTTTTACAACTCCTAGGCAGAGAACCTAATAGTTATAGGTAAGTAGTATGGCAGACTCGGGGGGTTGTTTATCGTTTCACTCGGGGAATAGGTTGGGAAGGCTTGATCATGGTTCTCAACAGGGAATTCTAAGGTTGAGGGAGGATTTTTTTTGTATTTTTTATGTTTATGGAGGAAAGCAGTAAAATTATATGTTGAGAGTTTGGTTATTTTGGTTTTTTAGTTAACAAAAACTAAATATATTATAAAATAGTGGTGATAACTATTTAAGATTAAAAAGACTGTGTTTGGTTTATCATGTTTTCTCCCTAGATTGGTTATTATCCTGTTGTTGTTGCCTTGTCTACACTTGTGATGATTTGTGTCATATTATTTCTAAGTCATGAACGAATTAAACAAACCGTCTATCTACTTAGTATCTCTGTTAGAGAAAATGCACCTGTAGGTAGTATAAAGGACTATACAAGGCCCTAAGAGTACAATAAAGTGCATGTGAGATTATATTAAGAGTGGTAGCACCTTATTAGCGGGGATAAAGGTTTAGTTGAGGTACTGTTACCCGATGGTATCCTTTTATACTACACAAGTCAATGTTTCCTAGTCATATCAAATCGATGCACACAAAAGCTGTTTTTTTAGGAACTGTAACATGCAGCTCCTTTCATAAGTAATGCAAGTCACCACTAGAGACGTTTACTTTCTAGGTTTCATACGATCACAAATAAATCATTAGTAGGTCTTTAGCACGATGTTAGATCTAAGGTGAATTTTAATTTGTGGGTTGTGTACACCAGTTTGTCATCATGATGGGGGTTTAGGGGGGTTTTCAGCGGAAATTGGGTAGCGCTGGACGATATTCGGTGAACTGGGGGGGCGGGAAGGCCCTTCGAGCTTAGAGCGCGCGGCGGTTACACTAGGACGGCTCGCTGCTTAAGCCCATTAGCATGTTAATAAAGCACAAGAAAATGTGATGAAATCAAAACTTCACAGACATATTGAATGATTAAATAAACCTTACTTGATTAAAACATGAGTTGGAGGAAGTACAATAGGGTTTTTAGGCTCTAAAATCATCCTTAACAGCTGTTAAACGAAACAAGGACTACATTACCCTACGTTTTTATTCTAAAGTTTTAAACACTCAATACACTAAATCGGGTTTTTTTGTATATCATAAGAATATCGTTAGTTTTGTGTGACAGCGTCGCGTTTTAGTCTTGACGCCTTTACGAGAGAGAATATTCTAGATAATGGGTTGGGTTGTGAACTCTGACGCCATCGTGAGATCCAGTGACATCGTCTTGGTCTTCGTTGTGACGGCATCACGTTGTATTGGTGACGCCGTCTCGAGCTGCTGAGAACATTATATTGAGTAATGTTGATGTAGGTACGTAGTCTTGTCCGTTTCTTCTCCAAATGAGCCCAAGTCACGTGTAATTCTTGCAAATGTCTTCCAAATGCGAAATACATGAAAAGGAGCGAATAAGTATGTATTTTGGGCATAAATGCACGATTTAGGAGGTTAAACGACCCTGAAAAAGTGTATAAAATGACACCTCATCTAATACCCTAAATTGGATTTGCTTGTCCTCACGCAATGGGATTTTCTACCTAGTCTAATAAAAATCAGGAGGGGTCTATTTTACCTACTCTTTTTTATAATATTTATAAGACAAACACTTCTAGACCTCGTAATTAAGCAGGAAATATACATAGTTACCGTCACATAGTTTTGGGATTCCTCATCTATTCACTCGGGTGTATAATAAATCTATACATATGGGGGAAAAGAAATTTCAACACTCATTACCTGTTCATAGCATTTAAATTAACAAATAAGGGCTTGTAATGGATGTAAAAACCTCCATCACTAGGTGCAAGTATTTTTCATTACTATCTAAGAGGACTTTTTTAAAAGGTTGTGAGGTGTAGGTGTAAGATAACATATAATGGAAACAAAAATGGAAGGGATACATTTGGGTAAATTTGGAGTGGAAGAGTTAGCTAATTATTTACACAAATACACGTTGGTTTGGTTTGTAGTAGCTAAGACTCAGTCGAGATCTACTACTCTGATCATACTTACATCAATCTCTTTCTTTTTCTTTTTCTCACTATTTTTTTTTGAATAACATAATACATACATGGGTTATAATACGTACCCTTTCACTTGAGCTTTTACTTGCTCGATATTTACAATTTATCTAATGACCCGATTTGAGGTGGATCAAAATAACATAGAGATCATTTGACAAACATATGGGGTTATTGACTTAACGTTTCTTCCCCATTCTTCCGCTAAATAATTAACTTGGATAAGGACTTAGCAATCGTG
Source organism: Tanacetum coccineum (assembly GCA_026074375.1). NCBI lineage: Eukaryota > Viridiplantae > Streptophyta > Magnoliopsida > Asterales > Asteraceae > Tanacetum > Tanacetum coccineum. The sequence continues at coordinate 13,460 of BQNB010005381.1, read as the reverse complement.
TACTCAAATAATTAACTTGGGTTATCACAATAATGTACTAAAAATGAGTACATACAAGGTAGGCTAAGGCTATTTGGGTGTAATGATTGGTTTAAGGGTGACAATGCTCTTCATTAATAATCTAGAATCCACTAGAAAATTACGAGAACTGTAAAAAAGGATAGTCTCAGAGGGTTATACTAGGGTTATCGGAATAATATGAGTACATGGTAACGGGTGTAGATAGTTATATTGATCGGTGTGCTATATAGCAAATTACAAAGGTTTTTTAAACTAAAACATGGGTTAATCCTAATGACTCTTGTCAAGCAAATCCTAATACTTACTATGCGGTCTCATGATGCATCACAAAAACAAGTTCTAAAATTTAATATACTACCGGTACACGCATATAATTTAATACTGATCTCAATGCTCCAGAAAAGGTGACAAAGACCACACGTACACATCCGTAACGACGGAATAGACACATGTGACTGCTCACTCCTTACCTCGAGAAAGCTAAAGGTATTAACACTATCTTGGGTATCAAATAATAGTTACAAACTGAAATTTCCTAAAAGATCTAAGGGCGAACCTTACATTTTTGAGGTGGAATTCTGAGGGTTATTGTGCTAGTCATATAAATTCCTTTCAGGATACGTTTTTAATACTCGGTTTTCGTCGGTATGTGTCATAAAATTTTTTTAAATTTGGGTAAAAATCAACTCTTATGTTATGTTTCGATATATTACCCATCATTTTAAGGAAAAAGCAAATGGCAAATGAAAGAATAGTTTCTAAGGCTTATTTCAAAAACTTGATGCGGTCGTCGTAGGACTTCTACACGAAGTTTACAACTCCCTAGGCAGAGCACCTAATCGTTGTAGTAGTAGTATAGGCAAGACTCGGGGGGTTGTTATCGTTCACTCGAAGAATAGGTTGGGAAGGCTTGATCATGGTCTAACAAAATTCTAGGGATTGAGAGAAGATTATTTTTATGTTTTTATATTTTATGGAAAGCAAGTAATAGCATATAGTTATGAGGAGTTTGGTTTTATGCTATTAAAACTAACTAATATCGTGAAACTGTAATGGTGATAACGAATAAGAGAAAGTACTTGTGTTTATTTAATCATATATTACTCCCTAGATTGCTTCTCCTAGTGTTGTTGCCTTGTTACACTTGTGATGATCTATGTAATTATTTCCTAAGTCATGAACGAATTATATAAACCCGCCATCTACTTAGCATTTCTTTAGAAGAAACGCCACAAGGTAATGGTTGTATGTGAAGACTATTACAAGGCCCCTTGGGTTTATACTTAAGTGCATGTGAAAATATATTAATAGAGTGTATCACCATTATCCTGGAAAATGTAGTATAAAGATTGTTACCCGATGGATCCTTTTCTTACACAATCATGTTTTCCTATACATATCAATAGCAATACAGACAAAAGGTGGTTTTCTAAGACCTAACATGCACATCCATCACAAAAAGCAACACCAGTAAGATCTACATTCAAGGTTTCATACAGTCATAAACAAACACAATATGAGGCTTAGCCTAGCATGTTAATAAAGCAAGAACATAGATGAATCAAATAACACATAGACATATTGAATGATTAAATAAACCTTACTTGATTAAAACATGAGTTGGAGGAAGTATAATAGGGATTTTAGGCCCTAAAACCATCCCTAACAGCTGCTAAACAAACTAGGGTTGATAGCCTCTTTTTATTCTAAAGTTATACACTCAAAACCCTAAATTTGGGTTTGTATATATAGGAAAATCGTTGTGACGGCGTCGCGTTTTAGGTGTGACACCGTCATGAGAGAGAATATTCTAGATAATGTGTTTGGTCATGTACTTTGACGCCGTCGCTGGATCTAGTGACACTGTCTTGGTCTTCATTGTGACGGCGTCACGTTGCATTGGTGACGCCGTCTTCTGCTACTGAGAACATTATCTTGAGTGATGTGGTATAGGTCGTATTAGTCTTATCCGTTTCTTCTACTAAATGAGCCCAAGTCAAGTGTATTCCTCCAAATGCCTTCCAAATAGGAAATACCTAAAAAGGAACAATTAAGTACCTATTTTGGGCATAAATGCACGATTTAGGGGGCTAAACGATGCCGAAAAAGTGTATAAAATGACACATCATCAAATACCCCTACACTTGGGATTTTTATGTCCTCAAGCTATGGGCTTTCTTCCAGACAATAACATAGGATGGGTCATTTTACCTACTCTTTAAACATATTTTACAACATAACCTTCTAGACCTCGTAATTAAGAGCACGGAAAATATATACTATCACCTCACATAAGTGTTTGGGGATTCTCTCTTTCTCTCGGTTGTATAATAAATTATAACATATAGGGGAAACGAAAATCAACATCTATTACCTGTCATCAGCATATAAAATTACACTAGGCTTGAGGTAAAATGATTCAAACCTCCACCGCTAAGTGCAAGTATTATTCATTACAGTCTAAGAGGTCTTTTAAAGGGTTATGGGATGTAGGTGCAAGATAACATATAATAGAAACGGAAACGGATGGGCTACATTTTGGTGGCTTTGGGTGAATTTGGAGTGGAAGGGTTAGCTAATTATTTACAAGAATACACGTTGGTTTGATTGCTAAGCCAAGACTCGGACGAAGATCTACAAACTCTACACAACTCTACATCAATCTATTTCTTTTTCTTTTCTCATTTTTTTCATTTTTTTTAATAACATAATACATCACATGGGGGTTATAATACGTACCCCTACACTTGAGCTTTTACCTACTCGATATTTACAATCTATCTAATGACCCGATTTGAGGTGGATCAAAAGAACATGGAGATCATTTGACAAATATATGAGGGTATTGACTTAACTTTTATTTCCCATTCTTTCGCGAAATAAATACTACTATGAATCTCAATCGTTCTAAAATGGTATTTACAAGGATAAGGACTTTGTAATCATATACTCAAATAATTAACTTGGGTTATCACAATAATGCACTAAAAATGAGTAGATACAAGGTAGGCTAAGGCTATTTGGGTGTAACAATTGGTTTAAGGGTGACAATGCTCTTCATTAACAATCTGGAATCCACCAAGAAAATTACAAGAACCATGAAAAGGATAGGCTCGAAGGGTTGTACTAGGGGTATCCTGCACTAATAATGAGTGCATGGAAACGGTATGGGATAGTTATATGATCGGTGTGACCAGCATAATAATTACAGATTTAAAACATGGGTTAATCCTAATGCCTCTTGTCAAACAAATCCTAATACTTACTATGCGGTCTCGAGATGCATCACAAAAACAAGTTCTAGAATTTAATATACTACCAGTACACTCATATAATTTAATATCAATCTCAATGCTCCAGAAAAGGCGACGAAGACCATACGTAGACATCCGTAACGACGGAATAGACACATGTGACTGCTCACTCCTTACCTCGAGAAAGCTAAAGGTATAAACTATATTGGGTATCAATAATAGATACCTGAATTCCTAAAGATCTAAGGGCGAACCTTACATTTTTAGGGTGGAATTCTGAGGGTTATTGTGCAAGTCATATAAATTCCTATCCATGAGACGCTATTAATACTTAGTTTTCGTTGGTATGTGTCATAAAAAAATTTAAAATTGGGTAAAAATCACCTCTTATGTTATATTTCGATATATTGCCCATCATTTTAAAGACAAAGCAAATGGAAAATGCAAGAATAGTTTTTAAGGCTTATTTCCTCCCATACTTAAGTTGAACATTGTCCCCAATGTTCTCTAGAAGTACCCGTAAAAATGAATAAAGGCAAAAGAAATCTAGAATACAAGATAGACTCCCTGGTTTGCTCATAATGGGAAGAACATGCGATAATAATCTGGTTCAATAATGTCCTCCAAGAATTCATCCAATGAAATTTCTAAGAACTTCCAAGCTTTCTTTATTTAAATATATCACTGTCAATCAAAGACAAAGACAACTACACCAAGCATAAAATGTGCGATAGACAAATATACAATATGAATTTAGGGTTTGACTCGATAGATAGGATGAGAGAATTGCTAAACTCATTAGGTCTTGCAGGTTTATAACAGAATTACATATATTAAATGTTATGCAAGTTTTATTTTAAAAAATAATTAAAATTTTTGAGTTTTTAGGACCTGGGCGTTTGACTCCGTCAGGGTTGTTGTGACCTCATCACAAGTGTCGTGGTGATGGCATCGCGTGTAAATCGTGACGCCGTCTACATAGTCTGTGAAAACAAAATTTTTGTTTTTGATGAAAAATTTTCTGCACTTGATTCCATAAGTTAATTCCTATACAAATAGCTGCATAAAACCTGAGATTTAACAATTCAATCATATGACGCGAATTAATCTGAACAATTCATTTAACATGTTTGAATTTGGCTCAAAAGCCAGATAAATTCCCCTACACTTATTGTTTGCAAAATACTTTTGATTGAAATTAAGACGAGGTTAAAGACAAACAAAGCATGATTACAAGATAGTTCAAAAATAATAAAACAAAAGATATTGAATAAAAACACACATGATACTCCTAATTACAAGAAAAGTAAATTGTGTTGCCTCGCAAGAAATGCTTTTCTTTATTAACGAGTCTTGTAGCTAGACTCGAAGTCACACGTCCTTACTTGACTTCTCCTTCATCTTCTAATCCAGTTACATATTCAAGGCCTAACTCTAAACATTTCTTATAGAACCCTAATATCTTTATCATTACATAGTCAACTCCTCTTCTCTTGTCCTCCTCGTTCCTAAGGTAGACCGATTTTGTGTGTTCCTTTTCTAGGTTTGACAACGAGTTGTATTGTTCTATCTTATGGGGCATTTTATAGGTAACTTCATCATCTCCGTTGGTGAACCTAACTACTCCTTCGGGTAGGTCGTGAGTCATATTGGATATTTCAATGAAAGGCCTCCCTAGTACTACTTGTGACAACCTAGGGTCTATGATCGAGCTAATATCCTCAACAATCATGAAGTCAACAACATAGGTGAAGTTTCCTATGAAGACATGCATCCCTTTATTTTCCTCCACTGTGAAATTACTTACTTCCATCTTCGAATCTTCCCTAGGTTGAGTTTTCTCCTCCTGATTCCAATTTATACATCATTCGGGTCTGAAATATTTAAAGGGGGAGTTAAGGTCATATGTAGGCTTTTTCAACATGCGCATGCCTAATGTTTCATGTTCATGGTATCTTAAGATTGGAGGAGCATCCTTCTGTGATGATGGGGTTTCATAGAAATATTGAGGAGATCGGGCCACAAATAAGGTACTTATGGTAGATTAGCTCATCTTTAGTTAGAAACGTGTCAAAGTATTCTACAGTCGGTCCTTCCATTGTTGTCCCTTCACCTTCATTGGGACTCTCATTTTGTGGTTCATCATCATCTCGATGAACATTACTTCTATATCATCCTCTTTAGTGCAGACAAATTTTGTATTGGAGGATTGGGGAACCAATCCGAGCGATTCAAGCATCGAATTCAGCTTTCATACTATTCCTCGGTAGCGGCGCCAAAAACTTGATGCGGTCGTCGTTAGACTTCAACAAGAAGTTTTACAACTCCCTAGGCAGAGCACCTAATCGTTGTAGTAGTAGTATGGGCAAGACTTTGGGGGTTTTTATCGTTCACTCGAGGAATAGGTTGGGAAGGCTTGATCACGGTCTAACAGAATTCTAAAGGTTGAGGGAAGATAATTTTTGTATTTTTATGTTTTATGAAAAGTAGGTAAATCATATGTATGAGAGGTTTGATTTTGGTTTTAGCTAACAAACTATATATAATCTAAACTAGTGGTGATAACAATAAGATAAAAGACTGCGTTTATTTAATCATGTATTACTCCCTAGATCGCTTCTCTTATTGTTGTTGCCTTGTCACCCATGTGATGATCATAATTATTTCCTAAGTCATGAACGAATTACACGAACCCGTCGTCTACTTAGTATCCCGTTAGGCAACACACCTGTAAGGTAGTATAAAAACTATTACAAGGCTCCTAAGACTACACTAAGTGCATGTGAAATATATTAAGAGTTGATCAACCATATTAGGGGGCAAGGTAGTATGAAGAATGTTACCCGATGGTATCCTTTCTACACATTTATGTTTTCCTAGACATATCAACAGCGATGCATACAAAAGCTGGTTTTCTAAGACCTAACACGCACATCTATCACAAGAAGCAACACCACTAAGATCTACATTCTAGGTTTCATACAATCACAATATTAAAACATAATAGGAATCGTCCTCTGTCTGCGTAATTTTGTGTGGCATCGCTTATAGATAGCAATGTTAATAAAGCAAGAACATAGATGAATCAAACTTCACAGACATATTGAATGATTAAATAAACCTTACTTGATTAAAACATGAGTTGGAGGAAGTACAATAGGGTTTTTAGGCTCTAAAATCATCCTTAACAGCTGTTAAACGAACAAGGATTCATACCCTCTTTTTATTCTAAAGTTAAACACTCAAAACCCTAAATTCGGGTTTGTATATATAAGAAAATCGTTGTGACAGCGTCGCGTTTTAGTCTTGACGCCTTTACGAGAGAGAATATTCTAGATAATGGGTTGGGTTGTGAACTCTGACGCCATCGTGAGATCCAGTGACATCGTCTTGGTCTTCGTTGTGACGGCATCACGTTGTATTGGTGGACGCAGTCTTCGAGCTGATGAGAAATTATATTGAGTCAATGGTTGATGTGGTAAGTAGTCTTGTCGTTTTTCTTTCAAATGAGCCAAGTCAGTGTAGTTCTTGCAAAATGTCTTACAAATGCGAAATACATGAACATGGACGCGAATAAGGATGTATTCTTGGTGCATAAATGCAACGATTTTTAGGAGGTTAAATACGACCCCTGAAAAATTGTATAAAATGACACTCATCTTAATACCCCTAACTTGGGATTTGCTTGTCCTCAAGCAAAATGGGATTTTTACATAGACAATTAAAAATATGACGGAGAGTCATTTACCTTACTCTTTAAAAATATTTATAATCACATACCTTCTAGACCTCGTATTAAGCACGGAAAATATACAACTAGTACCTCCATTAGTGTTTGGGATTCCTCGCTGTTCACTCGGGTGTATAATAAATTTACATTATGGGGGAAACAGAAAATCAACACTCATTACCTGTCATAGCATATAAATTAACATAAGCTTGGTAAAGGATCAAACCTCCATCACTAGGTGCAAGTATTTTTCATTACTATCTAAGAGGACTTTTTTAAAAGGTTGTGAGGTGTAGGTGTAAGATAACATATAATGGAAACGAAAATGGAAGGGATACATTTGGGTAAATTTGGAGTGGAAGAGTTAGCTAATTATTTACACGAATACACGTTGGTTTGGTTGCTAAGCTAAGACTCAGACGAAGATCTACAAACTCTACACAACTCTACATCAATCTCTTTCTTTTTCTTTTCTCATATTTTTTTTGAATAACATAATACATCACATGGGGTTTATAATTCTTTACCTTTCACTGTGCTTTTACTTGCTCGAATATTTACAATTTATCCTAATGACCGAATTTGAGTTGATCAAAAATAACTTAGAGATCATTTGACTCAACATTATGGTTATTGACCTTCAACGTTTCTTTCCCATTTTCCGCTAAATTATTAACTTGGATAAGGACTTAGCATTCGTGTACTCAAATAATTCAACTTGGGTTTTATCACAATAATGCTAAAAAATGAGTACATACAAGGTAGGCTAAGGCTATTTGGGTGTAATGATTGGTTTAAGGGTGACAATGCTCTTCATTAATAATCTAGAATCCACTAGAAAATTACGAGAACTGTAAAAAAGGATAGTCTCGGAGGGTTATACTAGGGTATCCGGCACTAATAATGAGTACATGGTAAGGGTGTGGGATAGTTATATGATCGGTGTGACTATCATAGCAATTACAGGTTTAAAACATGGGTTAATCCTAATGACTCTTGTCAAGCAAATCCTAATACTTACTATGCGGTCTCATGATGCATCACAAAAACAAGTTCTAAAATTTAATATACTACCGGTACACGCATATAATTTAATACTGATCTCAATGCTCCAGAAAGGTGGACAATGACCACCCACGTACTCATCCGTAATTAATGACGATTAGACACATGGACTGCTCCTCCTTAACCTCGAGAAAGCTAAGTCATAAACTATCATTCTGGGTATCAATAATAGATACCTGAATTCCTAAAGATCTAAGGGCGAACCTTACATTTTTAGGGTGGAATTCTGAGGGTTATTGTGCTAGTCATATAAATTCCTATTCATGAAACGTTATTAATACTCGGTTTTCGTCGGTATGTGTCATAAAATTTTTTTAAATTTGGGTAAAAATTCAATCTATGTTATGTTTTCGATTAGTTACCCATCATTTTTAAGGGGGGGGGTTGTGTGGTTTAAACCTTTGGCCCCCCCCCCCCCTTGGGGGGGGGGGGGGGGGAAAAAGAATGGCAATTGAAACGAAATAGTTTCTAAGGATTATTTCAAAAACTTGATTGCGGTCGTCGTAGGACATGTCTACACGAAGTTTACAATCTCACATAGGCCGGAGCACTAATCGTTGTAGTAGTAGTATAGTCAAGTCTCGGGGGGTTGTTATAGTTCACACTCGAAGAAATAGGTAGGGAAGGACTGGGGAATTGATCATGGTTTCTAAACAAATTCTTGGATGAGAGAAGGTTATTTTTTATGTTTTATATTTTATGGAAAGAAAGTAAATCATATAGTTAAGAGGAGGTTTGGTTTTAGACTTTTAAACCTAAATAATAATTCTATACTAATGGTGATAACAATAAGATAAAAAGGGGACTGTGTTTATTTAACTCATATATTACTCCCTAGATTGCTTCTCCTAGGGTTGTTGCTTTGGTCTACCACTTGTTGATGATCTATTAATTTTTCCTAGTCGATGAACGAATTATATAAACCGCCATCTTACTTTGCTTTTCAATTAGGGCAAACGCACAAGGAAGGTAGTATGAAGGGACTATTACAAGGCCCCCTATGGGTATACTAAGTGCCATGTGAGTATTATGAGATTGATGCATCCATATTCGGGGGAAATGTAGTATAAAGATTGTTTCGTGGTATCCTTTCATACACTCATCATGTTTTTCCATATACATATCAATAGCAATTCAGACAAAAGTTGGTTTTCTATATGTTACAACATGCACATCATCCCAAAAAGCAACACCAGTAAGAGTCTACATTCAAGGTTCTCAGTATAAACAAAAAACACGATATGAGGCTTAGCTAGCATGTTAATAAGCAAGAACATTGGATGAATCAAATAACACTTAGACATATTGAATGATTAAATAAACCTTACTTGCTTAAAACATGGAGTTGGAGGCGATGTTTAATAGGATTTTAGGCCCATAAAACCATCCCTTAATAGATGCTAAACAAAAACTAAGGGTTGTAGCCATGCTTTTTATTTCTAATGTGATCACTCGCAAAACCCTAATTTTGGGTTTGTAGATATAGGAACATGAGTTGTCTGTGTGACGCGTACCGCGTTTAGGTGTCGACACCGTCTACTGTGAGAGATGACTATGTTAGTTAATGTGTGTTGGTCATGTACTTTGACTGCCGTCGCTGGATCTAGTGACACTGTCTGGTCTTCAATTTGTGAACGGAGTCACGTTGATTGGTGACGCCGTCTTCTGCTACTGAGAACATTATCTTGAGTGATGTTGGTATAGGTCCGTAGTCTTATCCGTTTCTTCTCTAAATGAGCCCAAGTCAAGTGTATTTCCTCCAAATGCCTTCCAAATAGGAAATACCTAAAAGAACAATTAAGTTCCTATTTTCGGGCATAAAATGCACGATTTTAGTGGGCTTTAACGATGCCGAAAAGTGTATAAAATGCCAACTCATCATCAAATACCCCTACATTGGGATTTTTTTGTCCTCAAGCAAATGGGCTTTTCCTACCTAGAATTAACAATATGACTGGGTCATTTTACATACTTTTTAAACGTATTTTACAACATACTTTATAGAACTGAATTAAGAGCACGGAAAATATATACTAGCACCCTCACATAAGTGTTTGGGGATTCTCTCTTTCTCTCGGTTGTATAATAAATTATAACATATGGGGGAAACGAAAAATCAACACTCATTACCTGTCATAGCATATAAATTACCATAGGCTTGGTAAATGATCAAACCTCCACCGCTAAGTGCAGAGTATTATGCATTAGTCTAAGGGTCTTTTAAGAGGTTATGGATGTAGGTGCAAGATAAAATATATAGAACGGGAGGGTGGGAGGAAAAAAAAAAACAAAAAAAAAAAAAAAACGGTATGGGCTTACATTTTGGTGGCTTTGCGTGATTTTGGAGGGAAGGTTAGCATAATTATTTACAAGATTAACACGGTGGTTTGATTGCTATAGCCAAGACTCGGACGAAGATCTACAAACTCTACACAACTCTACATCAATCTCTTTCTTTTTCTTTTCTCATTTTTTTCATTTTTTTTAATAACATAATACATCACATGGGGGTTATTATTCGTACACTACTCTTGAGCTTTTACATACTCGATATTTCAACTATCTGATGACCCGTTTTGAGGTGGATCAACAGAACATGGAGCATCATTTGACAAATCTATGAGGGTATTGAATAACTTTTAAGTTCCCATTCTTTCGCGAAAATTAATAATACTATGATTTCTCAATCGTTTTCTAAAATGGATATTTACAAGGATAAGGACTACTTTGTATTCATATACTCAATAATTACTTGGGTTCTATCACAATTAATTGCACTAAAAATGAGTAGATTACAAGGTAGGCTAAGGCTATTTGGGTGTAACAATTGGTTTAAGGGTGACAATGCTCTTCATTAATAATCTGGAATCCACCAGAAAATTATCAAAGAACCACTGAATAGGATAGGATCGAAGGTTGTACTAGGGGTATACCTGCACTCAATCATGAGTGAATGAATACGGTTGGATAGTTAGATGTATCGGTGTGACCAAGGCTTAATAATTACAGTTTTTAAACATGGGCCTAATCCTAATGCCTCCTTGTCTAACAAATCCTATTACTTTACTATGCGGTCTACGAGATGCTATCCACATAAAACAAGTTCTAGAATTAATATACTACCGTACACTATATATGTATTATCAATCTCAATGCTCCAGAAAAGGCGACGATAGGACCCATACGTAAGACATCCGTAACGGACGGAATAGACACATGTGACTGCTTACTCCTTAACTCGAGAAAGCTAAAGGTAGAAAATCTAATATTGGGTTCAATAATAAGATCCTGATTCCTAAAGATCTTCTTAATGGAGCGATACCTTCATTTTTTAGGGTGGAATTATGAGGGTTATTGTGCTAGTCATATAAATTCCTATCCATGAGACGCTATTAATACTCGGTTTTCGTTGGTATGTGTCATAAAAAAATTTAAATTTGGGTAAAAATCACCTCTTATGCTATCTTTCGATATATTGCCCATCATTTTAAAGACAAAGCAAATGGCAAATGCAAGAATAGTTTTTAAGGCTTATTTCCTCCCATACTTAAGTTGAACATTGTCCCAAATGTACTCTTGATAGTACCGTAAAAAATGTTCTATAGAAGTACCCGTAAAAACGAATAAAGGGAAAAGAAAATAAGGAAAAGAAACTAGTATTCCCCTGGTTTACTCAATAATGGAGAAGAAACATGCGATAACTGGTTAAATCGTCCTCCAAGAATCATCTAATGAAACTTCCTAAGAATTTCCAAGCTTCTTCTTATCAAATATAACTTGTAATCAAAGACAAAGACAACTACACCAAGCATAAAATGTGCGATAAACCAATATACAATATGAATTTAGGGTTCGACTCGATAGATAGGATGAGAGAATTGTTAAACTGATTAGGTTTTTGTAGGTTTATAACAAAAGTGTACATATATTAAATGTTATGCAAGTTTTATTTTCAAAAATAATTAAAAATTTTAAGTTTTCTTGACCTGGGCGTTTGACGCCGTCAGGGTTTGTGTGACCCCATCATAGGTGACGGCGTCGCGTGTTAATCGTGACACCATCTCCACAGTCTGTGAAAACAAAATTTTTGTTTTTGATGAAAAATTTCCTGCACTTTATTCCATAAGTTAATTCCTGTACAAATAGCTGCATAAAACCTGAGATTTAACAATTCAATCATATGACGCGAATTAATCTAAACAATTCATTTAACATGTTTGAATTTGGCTCAAAAGCTGGATAAATTCCCCTACACTTATTGTTTGCAAAATACCTTTGATTGAAATTAAGACGAGGTTAAAGACAATACAAAGCATGATTACAAGATAGTTCAAACATAATCAAACAAACTATAAAGAATTAAAACACACATGACACTCCTAATTGCGGGAAAAGTAAATTGGGTTTCCTCCTAAGAAGCGCTTTTCTTTATTAACGAGTCTTGTAGCTAGACTCGAAGTCACATGTCCTTACATTGTTTCGTGAACGCTTACGTGCCCACGAATAAGCCATTCCTTCATACTTTCATTTACTTGGTATTCTGGACCTAGGTTTAAGCAGTTTTTATACATGAACTTATTCTTTTCATAAGGGTGCCTAAGTCCGTTCATCAAATCATTTTGGCTAAGTTCTAACAATGGTGGAACCCTAATCTAATTGAAGTTCTTAAGCCTAGGTATTGTACGTGGCATCCTATATGTGTATGTTTCGAAGGTCTTAGTAAATGAGACCAATCCCTTAGCGATGTCATATTTGAGCTTAGTGGATTTTCTAAAGGATCTACCCATCAAGACTTCAGCCATGTCGCTCATAATGAATTCTCCTATGCCTTATAACACAACAAAATCTGTGATATAGGTAAAACTCCCAACAAACACGTAGACATCCCTAACAATGGCAACTAGGTTCTTTCCCGACCCCTCTAGTCTATCTACCATTATTGTATTATAGGCTTTACACGAGATATTATTCATTGGTAGAAAAGGGTCGAGATAGGCAGTGAACTTCCTAAAGCCTATCATACATTCAAATGCAAGGTCATCCTCATCAAAACTATTGATTATTCTTTCTCGGCGTAGTGTTCTTGCATTTTCATATTCACTTAACTCATGAAGAACTTCCTCATCATCCGAGTCATTGTTAGAATGAGGAAATGGAGAGATAAGAGGTGTATTTATTGATCCATCATCGGACTCAGGGTCATTTATATTGGTCTCATTGGGTTAGTCGGCGAAACGATTGAGGAATCGCTCAATACTTTCTAGGCGAGAATCAACATAGGCCGGTCTTCGCAGGAGCTCTACAAGAAGTTTTACAACTCCCTAGGCAGAGCACCTAATCGTTGTAGTAGTAGTATAGGTAAGATTCGGGGGGTTGTTATCGTTCACTCG